>OX328126.1:20985677-21045677 GCA_946811695.1 Gonocerus acuteangulatus
CCATGTATAATATAACAATTTATAACCAAATAATCTTATTTAATTGCAAAATGGGGGAGTGGAAAATCAAACATCAAAATAACACAAATTTAGACATAAGTTTATTTAAATATTTGTCCTCTGAATATCAACATTAAATATAATGTTTTTTACTATAAAATTTTGTCCTTATGACTGCTAGAATAAAAACATACTATGATATGTAAAATTGGTTTAAAAGGCGAAAAAATATAATGACTTAAATTTATGCACATTATAATGATCAAAAAAATAAAAAATATTGTTATTCATTTATACACATTTTCGATATTCTTTGCCTGTGTTCAGCACACAGACTCTTACTACACTTTGCACAATGTGTTACAGCTTTCCTGTCTTTTTTACGATCAAAAAACCACATGGTATATATGGCTATCCTCTTTTTCATTCGTATCATATACTTCAACAATTTCACTGTCTTTACTATCGAAAACGCCTCCAAACTCACTGTTTTTCTCTTCTACAACTTGCCAAAGTAACTCATTGTGAATTTCATCTTCAGTGAAAAATAATATATCATTAGACATACTACATTCGATAAATAAAAACATTACATAAACCACAACGGGGGGGGGTCGCCCGTGACCCAAAGGCCTTATATATGTTCAGAATAGACATGCGCGCCGAGGCTGAATTTTCAGGCGGCGGCGCGCCGGACTAAAATGGCCGGTGGCGGCGGCGCGCGCGGCGTGGGCAATTTGTTCAAACCCCCAAGGGAGATATTAAAATGAGATAACAGTATATATATATATATATATAAATGGTCCGATTTTGATGAACTTTGGTACGAAAATCGTTTAATTTGTAACGTCAAGTTCGTTAGCCAGCAGAATCCGCCCTCCGGAACATGGGTTTTGGCACGAAATTTGCGCGAAAAAAACCGCAACGGTTACTTTTTCGGGTTTATATGCTTGCAGATACTCGCGTAATATGTTCCTTAACATACGATAACGAATGAAACCATTTTTAAGGCGATATCTGTGACAGTTATTGAGCTAAGTGGAACAAACTTATTTTTCGGTTTAGGTACATGAAATCGTGGGATTCAATTTGAATGTGTTCTATGTGTTTGAAACTCATCTAAACTAAGACGTTGATTAGATTTGGAGTGAAGAAAGTATTCGAAAAAAATATTTTATGAGTAGACATGAAAAATGTTGGGATCTTCGTATCTTTTAGTAAATATCTTTAAATCGGTTGGAATGTCGTGGCAAGGAGAAGGTTCTCATTCGAAAGCTTACTAATGTCTCTACATAAATTGTTAAAAAATCTTTTTCGATGGGGTGATGTCAATCGGAGAAATAAGGGCTTGAAACTTCGAAAGCGTTTACTTTGTTCTTTTGAACGGGGTTTTGTGTTTTTTTAACTAACTTGTTTGATAAATTGTAATTATCAGAAAAATTAGTCTATTAGTAAACGAAGGCAAGAAAATGAGAAACTTAATGATATACTCGTAATGTTTTCGCAGGGCGAACGTTGTGTTGGTGTGGGAGGATACTGTCAGTTTCCTGTTGTGGCACCTTAAACTTCCTTCTGTTTGAGATTTTATTTTATATTTTTAGCGAATGATCAAACCTTACGAATAACTGTATTTATTTCTGTACTATTAGCACTAGAGATATGAACGGAACCGCGCTAAGATGACCCAGTTCCTGCTAGTCGGAAGTTTTTTTTTTAGTTTTTCTCTTCAATTGCGATGTTTCCAAAACATCTCCCACAAAAGATGGATTTATTCGTTGAGTTAAAGACAGGGCCGCCACATGGGGGGGGGAACTGTTATCCCCGAGCACCGCAGGAGCTTCGCTAATTGGAAAACATTTTATAGGTATAAAATTGATTTGAGAAATATAGGCCGGTTTAGCCTATATTTGTTGGAATGGGTTCTATATTGTTTTTAATGTTCGTAAACATTGTTATTCCAAATTATATTGCGAGCACAAAAATCACGCCCCCCCCCCTGAGACCACGAGCCTCTGACCAATTGTCCTCTGTGCTCCCCGTGAGCCATGGGCGTTTATTAGGGGGGGGGGGTTGAGGAGGCTGCAGCCATGGTAATAATATCAGTTAATTAGAATTTTGCCAGTTTTGTGCTACTGTTGAGGATTGATGAAAATGAAATAGAAACTTCTCTGCAAACGGCGTTTATTCTCATTTCGTTCAAAACTTTTCAAAGATGAAAATAATTTGCCAATGTCCCCAATGAGAAAGTACTTGAATTTTCAGTTTTGTGGATTTGAAATCCCAATATGAACACGCTTCTTGTATTAAGATTTTTTTTTAAATGATTTAAAGTACATATTACACCTTTTGTAAATCAATACATTGTAGATAAGTATACATTTCAACCACGATCAATCAATATTGGGGGCCCGTCATCAAAATCTGGTTCTGGGCCCGGCTCTGAGATGTGACGGCCCTGGTTAAAGAGTATGTTTACATAAAATTATTTTATTTTATGCTTTTCCGATACAAGCTTTGTCATTTTCTAATCAACGATCACAACACAGATGCGTTATTTGATCAGAAGGTAAGCTCAAAATGGCGCCTGCCGATCACCATGCAGTACAATCGCCGATTTCCTCCCCTCAATCGGCGCACCGACTGAATAGGCTCGGCGGCGGCGGTGCCGCTAAAACCCGGCGTGGCGTAGCGGCGCCGGCGCGGCGCGCATGTCTAGTTCAGAGGGATAAGAATGGGAAAAGCCTGGCTCTCTATTATGGTCATCTTTCAAGACAGGAAGGTATAGGATCGGACATGTTTAATAGCTGAACTGTGTAGGAAATAACAAATATTTTCAGTGCTCTGGGGTCACGCGTGACCCCACGTTGTGATTCCAGGGTTAATTAATCAAAGGGAAATTAAAGATTCAAAATAAAAAGATTAAATATACTTTATTATAATAATGACAATAATGTATAAAATATTTATATGATATCAAATAAAATAACATATACATTCATATATACAAATATACTCTCGCAGACACATACAAAACCAATGTTAATTAAAATATTTCATAGTTTGATATTTCTTTTTGTTATTTTTTTTTTTTTTCTACGTTGGCGTATTCCTCTATCCTGGGAGTTTTCTTTTACTGCCTATTCCAACCTTTATGGATGCTACACATATTTTGATTACGTACATACAAGAAATGATTCCTTAATTAATATAAATACTGAATAAAAATAATAATAAAAAAATTAAAATACAATATATGTATTTATACATACATAAGTAACATCACAATTTATATGTGTTTATTCAGATGAGTTGATTGAAATTGTAAAGGTCCAATTTTTAAATAAATGTTTAAAATTCCTGAAAATATTTAAGAAGTAAGTCAGGTTTGTCAGTGGGCCAAGTTCTGTGCAATAAGGCAGGAAGTTTTTTCATGAACCCTTCCAGTAATGTACAGTCGATCAGGAGGCGGTCATCAGCCTGTTCAAATGAATTGTCGCATTTACATGCGTTATTTGGTCTAAATTTAAATTTATGCAAATAACTTTTTATCTACTTGTCCAAGCCTAATAAAATTCCTTTAAAAAAAAATTATTAAAGACCTTAGCTAATATTATTGTATGTACTTAAGAGAATACTTACCCCTGTTTCAGTTCACCCCCTGATCCAGGTGCCTAACCAGCTTGTTGGGGCCCCACATGGCACTGACGTCACTCTCACCTGTAATGTGGAGGCCTCACCTAAACCCATCAATTATTGGACCAGACATTCAGGTAAGCCTAGCACCTCACATTGTTCAGCTCCTCTTTGGCTTACCATATCCTCGAATAAGTCCGCGGTTAATGTACGATGACCCCGAATATGTACTTGGGGTAAATATATTTCACACCGGTAAATTATGGTCATATTTAAAAAGTTATATAAAAATAGGAAATGTAACAAACTGTTAACCATGAGACATAGCAGTCAATGTTGGTTAGGTTTTAGATATCTTTTAGCACTATCCTCCAAAGGAAAGTAGCTATTAAGGTTGCACTCATGACGGAATTTTTGAGAAATTTCTTCAAATCTTTATCGATTCTACCTAGTAGACACCGAAAATGACCCCCGATAAAATTTATGTATATATATATATATATATATATATATATATATATATATATATATATATATGTGTGTGTGTGTGTGTGTGTGTGTGTGTTAACACGATAGGAGCCAGAGTTTTTGTTTTTTCGTCACGAAACTTGGTATATAGCATTCAATTAGCACACGATTGAACGAGTTCGTTGACCACCAAAATCGGTCCACCGGAAAGGGGGGTTTACCGCGAACCCAAAACACTAATTTGACCATGTCAGCCGTAATATTTGATATATTTCAACGAAACTTGGTATTCGTAGTGGTAATATAGAGAGAAAGGTGAGATATAAAAATGAACTAAATCGGTTCATTAGGAGGGGGGGTTTACTCCGGACCCACAATACCAATTCGCCACTACCAGCCGTGATTTTTGGTATATTTCGACGAAACTCGGTATTCGTAGTGGTAATCTACAGGTAAATATGTGTTGTAAAAATAAACTAAATCGGTTCATTAGGAGGGGGCTTTACTCCGGACCCAAATTACTAATATACTCATACCGGTCGTAATTTCTGCTGTATTGTAACGAAACGCGGTATACGTCGTGGGTAACTCATGAGAAAGAAGTGTTGTAAAAATGAGCTGAATCGGTCAATCGGAAAGGGGGGTTTACTTTGAAATATATTTCAATAGAAAACCCGCCAGGCGTAGGTTCACAAAGCCGCCGCAAGGAGCGCTTTCTACCACTAGAGGGTCTGTATCCTGTTCCTGCGTTTGATCAAAATACGAAAATATGAGGTTTTAGCACTTTCCTCCGAAGGAAAGTAGCTATTGAGGTTGGACTCATGACGGAATTTTTGAAAAATTTCTTCAAATCTTTATCGATCCTACCTAGTAGACACCGAAAATGACCCCCGTTAAAATTTATATATATCTATATATATATATATATATATATATATATGCATATATATATATGTGTCTGTTAACACGATAGCGGCCAGAGTTTTTGTTTTTTCGTCACGAAACTTGGTACATAGCATTCAATTAGCAAACGATTGAACGAGTTCGTTAACCACCAAAGTTGGTCCACCGGAAGGGGGGGTTTACCCCGAACCCAAAACACTAATTTGACTATGTCAGCCAAAATATTTGTTATATTTCAACGAAACTTGGTATTCGTAGTGGTAATATAGAGAGAAAAGTGAGATATAAAAATGAACTAAATCGGTTCATTAGAAGGGGGGGTTTACTCCGGACCCACAATACCAATTCGCCACTACCAGCCGTGATTTTTGGTATATTTCGATGAAACTCGGTATTCGTAGTGGTAATCCACAGGTAAATAACTGTTGTAAAAATAAACTAAATCGGTTCATTAGGAGGGGGGGTTTACTCCGGACCCACAATACCAATTCGCCACTACCAGCCGTGATTTTTGGTATATTTCGACGAAACTCGGTATTCGTAGTGGTAATCTACAGGTAAATATGTGTTGTAAAAATAAACTAAATCGGTTCATTAGAAGGGGGGGTTTACTCTTGACCCAAATTCTTAATATACTCATACCGGTCGTAATTTCTGCTGTATTGTAACGAAACGCGGTATACGTCGTGGGTAACTCATGAGAAAGAAGTGTTGTAAAAATGAGCTGAATCGGTCAATCAGAAAGCGGGGGTTTAATTTGTAATATATTTCAATAGAAAAGCCCGTCAGACGTAGGTTCACAAAGCCGCCGCAAGGAGCGCTAGAGTGACTGTATCCTGTTCCTGCGTTAGATCAAAATACGATAATATGAGGTTTTTTGTATTTATTACGAAGTGTAATAGGTACCATATGTAAACATAACTCTGGAAGCAAATTATTAATTGATCAGTTACTCATTACAAATTTAAAAGAGAACTATTCATGTTTTTATTTTATTTATGTAGGATATTTTAAGCAAATTGTTCTGGAAAGCAATCTACACTACCCAAATTCTGAGGAAAGTGCTTAGTTATGCAGCTCCTGCGTGACGGACTTTTTTGTATTTATTACGTAAATTAATAATTGATCAGTTACTCATTACAAAATTAAAAGAGAACTATTTATGTTTTTATTTTATTTCTGTGGGATATTTTAAGCAAATTGTTCTGGATAGCAGTCTTCACTACCCAAATTCTGAGGAAAGTGCTTAGTTATGCAGCCCCTGCGTGACGGACTTTATTTTTATAGCGCATTTGAGCTGATATTTTTTTTATTTTTTGGTTATTTAAGACATACATCATTAGCTATTAATTAAATAAAACTATTTTTAAGTTGAGAATTTTTTTTTTAAAACTAGCGTTTTTTTTAATAGAAGTACAGTTTTGCAGTAGAAGTTGACAGGTTTTAGTAAACAAATACTGTTTAATTTTAGTTATTGGGTCGTACCATTCAAGACATTCAGATAAACTATAAAAATAAAATAAAACTATCAAACTTTTACTAGCCAATGGATGGTAAAACCCAATAACTAAAATGTATATTATATTTACTAGCCAATAGATGGTAAAACCCAATAACTAAAATTTATATTATATTTACTAGCCAATAGATGGTAAAACCCAATAACTAAAATTTATATTATATTTACTAGCCAATAGATGGTAAAACCCAATAACTAAAATTTATATTATATTTACTAGCCAATAGATGGTAAAACCCAATAACTAAAATTTATATTATATTTACTAGCCAATAGTTGGTAAAACCCAATAACTAAAATTTATATTATATTTACTAGCCAATAGATGGTAAAACCCAATAACTAAAATTTATATTATATTTTCCCTAAAACCTGTCAACTATCTCTTAAAAATATGAGTTTTAAAAAACTTTCCGCTCAAATATACTACTCTTTTTTTTTTAAACAATCCTAAAATACTAAATATCTTGAAAACGAGTAAATTTTAGTTTCGGCAATATGGGCTTAAAATTGTTTGCTTAAACCAATACTATCACGTCCCGATGGATGTGGGTCGACTTACCAGTAACCATGTATACTTTTTTCTTTTTTTCTCTGATCAACATCTTTTATTGATTATTTCGTCAAAACTTTTAAGATGATATACCTACTTATTTTGAAATTGTCCATAGTTCTGGCAAGGCAAAATAAAGAAAGCCAAGTTTTTTTGTTTTGTTTTTTTGTGAATTTTTATTATTTAATTTTAACTCGTACCTAATTTTAGAGAATAGGAACTCGAGCCACTTAGGTAGATTTGTACAAATTGTAATATATTATTATTTATTATTATTATTATAAGTTTTTCTTCCTTATCTCATTTTATTTGTTTACATACTTATTTATTTATAAGTAGTAAGATTATATAAGTTGGGTAAGTATCAGTTTTTTTTATTCATGTCAAGATGATCATTGTAAATATTCTATATTTTGTTTAGTTTTATTTTGTGATGTTTCATATTTATATATATCTTATTAGTATTAATCTTAATGAAATGAGTTAGACTCCTTGCTGTAAAACTGTAAATTTTTAAGAGCAATAAAATATTCATTCATTCAAAAATTGCAATATATGGAAATTTAAAATCAGTAAAACTATGAGCCCTATTTTAAATTCATGTGCTTTTAAGAACTCTGAAAAAATAAAGAACTAAAACTCACAAAACGTTTCTCTGCCTCTGAGTTTATTGTTGGGCTTTAAGGTTGATATGTTGTATCCCTTATCTACAGACCGCGCACAAGCACGCTCCAGATATTTCACGGCTAAAAAAACCGAAGCAAGGTCTGATCTCAACGTTTCCGGCGTTTTTGTCAAGATTAACTTCGTGAAGATCATTCAAAAGTTCATGAGAAAATATTTTTAAAAGTCTGAGTCTCAGTCATGACAGCATATTTCCGTAACATAGTAATCCTTCGTGCTTTTTTTTTCTCTCTTTTTTTCTTTATATAGGTAAATTAAAACATTTTGGTCATTGTTGCCCTATTACTTATTGGTGATTTTGAGATTTGAAAATTTTTGAGGTGAGGATTTTAATGTAATTTATTTGATCTGGTATGATGATATCAGGCTGTACCGTATGAAATGTCAGTTTTGTTTACTTTGCGATTTAATCCTTTCCCTTTTTTATTTCATTATTTACAAACATCATTGTCATCAGAATTAAAGTTCTTTTATTCCTATTATTTAATCAGTAACTTGCGTACTGTGTTGTGAGAACGATCCTCTGAGAAAAAAATAAAACTTAAATTATGACTTCAACGGAAATCCGTATTATTTTTCGTTATGAATTTAAGCTCGGTCATAGCGCTGCTGAGGCGTGTATGAGCATTAAACTCGGCGTTCGGGGAAGGAACGGTGAATGAACGAACTGTTTACCGGTTGTTTTCCAGGTTTCGAAGTGGAAATTTTGACCTTGACAACGAGGAGCGAGGAAGGTCAGAAACCAAGCTCGACAATGACCACCTGGGAACACAACAAAGAAAGGGTTGAAGCTTGTCCATCAAAAAGCACTAGGGAATATGCCAAAGAACTCGGAGTAGGAGCCACGACAGTTTCAAGACATTTGAAGGAAATCGGCAAGTCCAAAACTGACATTTCATACGGTACAGCCTGATAATTATGAGTTGTAAATAGAAATATTATTATGGTAGCATTTTTATAAGGTTCTTCAAATCTGGCTAAGCAGAAGATTTAATTAAAATTAGTTTTTGTTTTTTTCTCGAAATATTTGGGGCACTCAATTAAAATATGTTTAATGGTCAGAAGTACAAGACAATACGAACATTTAGGGGGGGGGGGTCTTGTGACATTAGGTAGCAGTGAGTGAGTCTAGTGTGGCCTATTCGCAGTCTTGTAAAAATGACCTGTTCTCGTCTACTTCGTGCATTTCCTGGGTTTAACGTTTTCTTGGTACTCTCTTAATTTATTATTTCCTTTATGAGTCCATATATTCTGCCAATATATCCATACCAGTGATTTTAGAAAGTGGTTTATATCAGAAAGGGGGCATTGTGTGTGAGGTTTTCCTATGTTAATTGCTTTTTTTGCTGCTTCATCAACTCGTTCATTTTTCCTTATTCCACTATGGTTTGGAATCCAATACAGTCATATGGACATATTTTTATTTATTAAATCACTTATTCCCTGTAGAATATCATTAATTAATGGATTATCAGTGTATGGAGTCTTGAAATTACGGATAGAGGGTCTGTAAATATTATAACCTTTCTTGATGTGGGAGTAAATATGTACAGTGCCTTCATCAATGCTAGGATTCGGCTGAATATATGATGCATACTGGAGACAAGGAAAACAAGTAACATCTTTCATCACGTGTAACATCTTTCATCTTCGTGCTATCATTAAACATGATTGATGGACATATATAGTGCTGTTATATTGGACAGGCTATATGTTGGACAAGGCTGTTCAAGTTTTACAACCACAAAAATGTTCTATTTGCTCAATGTATTTACCACCTGGACACTCATTCACAGCAGATCAATTACAAGAAATCTATAACCAACTACCCCAGCCAGTATACATGCTGGGTGACTATAATAGTCATAATTCCTTGTGGCATTCTACAATCACTGATATTCGAGACAGAGCAGTGGAAGCCTTCATGGAAAACACCTCGCTAGGAATATTCAATGATGAAACCTCAACACACCTTAACTATTCCACTGGTTCATTATCCGTTCTAGACTTATCCCTAGCAGGCCCCTGTCTCCTTCCCCGAGCAACATGGAAGGTACTTCCTGATCTCTACGGGTAGGATCACTATCCAATAATAATCGAGACGTTGGATAGAGCTCCTCGCCCCCCCCCCCTGGGAACTTAAGATGGGACTTAAAGAACGCTGAATGGGGAAAGTTCCAAGATTTAGCTAATTTAAAAAATGTTGAAATTGAAACCAACACAAGTAACGAAATAATAAACGAAATTAATAGCATCATCCTATCAGCTGCAGAAGCCACTATCCCTCACAAAAATAACTTTTCTAAACGAATAAGCGTACCCTGGTGGAACGGTGACTGCGAAACAGCAGTTAAAAGCAGGAAACGAGCATTAAGACGATTCCGGAAAAATCCCTCTTCTGAGAACCTACAAGCGTACATGGACGCCAGAAAAGATGCTAGGTACAAAATTAAAATAGCCAAAAGAAACTCCTGGAGAGAATTCATTTCTACAATAAACCACCAAACACCAATCACGGAAGTCTGGGACACAGTACGTAGAATCATGGGTCGCCCGAGAATGAACATTATTAATATAATGAAAGCAGGAAACACGTACCTTTCAAACCCTACAGAGATCGCTAATCATATAGGCCATCATTTTCAATCTGTTTCTTCCGACTCCAATTTTTCCCCGGTTTTTCTTCGAAAGAAACATCAAACAGAATCCACACCCATTGTCGTTGAACTCGATCCATTAAACCCACTAAACCTTCCGTTCACCTTCACAGAATTCCAAGCAGGCTTAAAATCACGGAAAGATTCATTTCCCGGCCCAGATAACATTACCATCTCTATGGTCAAAAATTTATCGTACGAAAATCAAAAAATCCTTCTTTCTGCTTTCAATAAAATTTTTCTAACCGGAAAATTCCCTGAGACCTGGTCTAAATCCATAGCCATACCTATATTAAAAACTGGAAAACCACGTCATGAAGCAACCAGTTATCGAATTATCTCTCTGACCTGTAGCCCTTGCAAGTTGGTAGAAAAAATGATTATGAACCGCTTACACTTGCACATGGAGAAGAATAACCTATACGAAATATGGCAAAGCGGGTTCAGGCCTGGAAGAGGTTCAAGAGAGAATCTGATTAAACATTGACACTCGAAATATTATCCACAACACCTCCTTTTTACAACCTCCTTGGACAATGACAGTTCCGAAAATTAACCTTTCCCTTACCAAATACATTAAAAAGGATACCGACCCTCTAATTTTGCTCACTGAATTTAAAAAACTAAAAAGTGAACTGCCAAAAGGACAAGACGTATTTACTGATGGTTCAAAGGACAATATTGGAGTAGGCTCCGCTATCTATTCAGAAGAAATTGGTTACAAGTTTGCATTAGATCCCAACTGCAGCAACTATACAGCGGAATTATTAGGTATTCTGAAGGCTCTGAATATTATAGCTCCGAAATATGGCAATATTATTATATTCACTGACTCTCTTTCAACACTAATATCTATGAGCAATCCATTCTCCAAACACCCACTGATTATAGAGATATTAGAAGCTATTGAAGAATTGAATCAGCAGACGCAAGCAATAATATTTGTGCGGATACCCAGTCATTGCGGGATACCAGGTAATGAAGCAGTAGACCAACTAGCCAAGGAAGCGATATACGAAGGGATAGAATATTCCAGAATACCTCAGAGTGACCTAGTAAGTTATGTCAAAATAAAATTCTAAAAAACTGGCAGAGCACATGGGATACCGTAGCACAGGTGAACAAATTATATCACATAAAAAAGGAAGTAAGGCCATGGAAACATCTATCAGATCATCGAAAAAAGAAGAAAGAGTCCTGACTCGCCTTAGAATCGGACATACGAGAATAACTCATTCATTCCTGATGTCTCGAGACGACCCACCTATCTGCATAAAATGCAATGAAAGAATCACCGTGCACCACCTTCTGGTTGACTGCAGAATTTACGAGAAGCAAAGAAGAGAAGCCCAGCTATCAAATACAATTAGTGAAATCCTGGCGGATCATCCCAACCAAATCCTTAAGCTTTTTGAATTTTTAAGCTCCACAGATTTAATAGATAAAATTTAAAACTAACTAGCACTAAAACCCACAACCAAATCAGCTGCGTTAAAAAAAAAAAAAAAAAAAAAAAAAAAAAAAAAAAAAAAAAAAAAATAGAAATAAATAAATGAAGAAAAAAAATAAGAAGAAAAAAAAAAGAATGCATGTGTGTGTGTGTGTGTACGTATAAATGTGTGTATATGTATATGTGTGTGTGTGAGTGTATACATATACATATTCTATTTAGTTTCAAAAACAATTAAATAACTCCGAGAAAATCAATAAATAAACAAACACTTCATTACTAAAAAATTGCATCATTATTCGCGAATCTTAAATTTAAAAACTAGTGCATTAATTACTAATACAGCAGTACAGCTCCTAGCTCTTAAAACATGTGTTTAATGACCGCTTGGTGGTTGACAACACATTAAAAAAAAAAAAATAAAAATAAAAAAATATATAGTGCTGTTATCAGAAACGTTCATACCTTTCTAAACGATACTTTCCGGTTGAGATCGCCTTAAAAAACGTTTATAAGTAGGATACTTATTACAAATTAATTATATTAATTATTGGAAAAGAAGCCTGGATGACGGTGTATTATAAGGAATTCAAAACAATTAAGGTACACTTAGGTTGTAGTTGTGAAATAAATTTTGAAAAATTTCCTCATTAATTATTTCTTTATTATATATATATATATAAATCCCTGGCCATGAGGGCCCAGAGGGGCAAATACAGAAGAGGTATCTAAATCTTGATCAAACGGCACACTAGGGAGAAGGTTTGGTCAGTACTATGCTCCGGCCCCCTGATTTCCCCTTTGCAGGTATCTGTTATCAGGTTAATCTGTCTCTAATTAAGGCCGGGTGGGACAAGTGTTGGTCTGAGGCACCAAAATCACCCTCAAAATCTTCCTCGATTCGAAGGTTCTACTACTGAGCCAATCTCATCCTATATATATATATATTCAATTTTCAATTTATTTATTTGCTTTTGAGTTACAACTCATAGCACTTATATAATTCCGTTAGTTACTAAGTTAGTAATATTAAATTATTCATAGGTGAGGTTACAAAAATAAAACACGAATATAAAACATTAACACAATGTAAGTTCTTTTCTTAATATAATTATGTGAAATAAAAATATATATATATATATATGCATGAAGTAATTAAAATAAAATATATATCTCTTCTTAGCTCTTATTTAAATTAAATAATATTTAATAGTAATAGGTTTTTATTTATTATACTACAATTATTACTAAATTATTCTTTATTTACATTATAATCTTTCAGTATTTCTGACCTTAGTTGTAAGATCTTCAAAATATAGCTGGCAAATCTGACAAACGTTTCTTTGCTATTACTATTGAGAATTGCAAGAAATGTATTCTCTTCAGCGGGTGGAATGGTAGATGGGAATAATGTTTGTCGGGTGTTGTCATAAGCAGGACAGTAGAGTAGGATGTGGTATATGGTTTCTTCAGCTGTACTATTACATAGAGTGCACAAGAGTCTAGGGTTGATGGTGTATTTGATGGACTTGGATGAGAATTTTATGGCATATTTGCTGCATGTTCTGAGTTGGATAATTATTTTGAGAATATATATATATATATATATATATATATATATATATATATGTATACACACACACACATATATGCGTATGCGTATGTATATATGTCTGTTAAGACGAAAGCAGCCACAATTGTTCTTCTTTTACAATAATTGTCATATATCATACCAATAATAATAATAGCGAATTCTTTAACCTACAAAATCGGTCAACCTGGAGGGGGGCTCACTCTCAACTCAAAATAATATATTGCCCAAACCGGCCGTAATTTTTGGTTCATTCCAACGTAACTCGATATCGTGCCCAACTACCCTGAAGGGTCTGTAGTGAAATAAAAAATAGATCTATTAGAAGTGAGATCTTACTTCGGACCTATTGTTTTAATAATTAAGTCAACTGTCAAGAAATATACTTTTTGGGAAACAAGCAGCATAGCTTTTAAAAACGTTATAAAAAAAGTTGATATACCCAAGAAAACGTTTAAAGATAGAGTCAACTGGTTAAAAAAAAATATTAAGAAGGTAAATTTTTTTTTATTTATTTGTCTAGTTATAGTTCCTCGCCAGCTCCTGCGTGACGGTATTTTTTATTAAAATATAATCTTAATTTTTTTTTCCAAAGTAAAAGTAGGAAGCGTTGATCGTCGGGGTTTCGGTCAGTGTTCTTATTTAATAAAACACATTTTATGGTTAAAATGTATATTTATTACTTAACCATAAAATGTGTTTTATTAAATAAGAACACTGACCGAAACCCCGATGATCAACGCTTCCTACTTCTGAACGGTCGACCATATCTTCTCAATCATCAACAAAGTAAAAGTAGGAAGCGTTGATTGTCGGGGTTTCGATCAATGTTCTTATTTAATAAAACACATTTTATGGTTAAAATGTATATTTATTACTTAACCATAAAATGTGTTTTATTAAATAAGAACACTGACCGAAACCCCGACGATCAACGCTTCCTACTTCTGAACGGTCGACCATATCTTCTCAATTATCAACAAAGTAAAAGTAAGTTTACATAAAAAGTGAAATGATTAATAATGCTCAATCTAGTAATCATATTTAATGATATAAATTATAAATGCTAAAACTAATGACACAAAAAGAAAAAAAATACTTTTAATGTAGTATGATGTTACATTTTGGTAAGTATTCCTTTAAAAATTGCTTGGTAAACTTACACTTAATAGCAGATCATTACCACCCGCAGAAAAGAAGTTTTATTTTATTTTGTCAACTAAATGAAACAAGTCATTAAAAATAACTCTACGGATCATTAATTTGAGAGTAAAAAAATGAACGAATCACACTAAATGTAACACAGAATAGAATTACATACGCACACCACTGAATCACATTTTCATTAAATATTCCGCTTTATAATGAGGGCGAACAAGCTCGAACCTCATGAAAGCTGAATGTTGACTTTGAGTTGAGGGGGGCCGCAAGAATAACTGCTGAAATTTTATGCGCATATCATTTCCATAATTACCCATATTTTCTTAATGACGTTGCATACCATATTTGAAATTATTTTCAAATTTATTAAAAGAAAAACAAAATTGCGAGCTGCATAAAATTAATACATTCCCCAGATATCGACCAAAATATCTAAAAAAAATATTTGCTTCTCTTTATTTCCTTTGATACGATTGGGCCAGTTTTATATAAAACTAGCTGTTACCCGCCGTGCCACGCTACACTTACTTTCTACATCTAGAAAAATAAAAATAAATTAGAAACCAAATAAATAATATTAAAATCTAATAACGCGAATCTGTAACTTTTTGGGTTCATAGATTCGAACTTGTGACCTCCGAACTGTTGGTCCTAGACTATTTTAACCTAGCCAATGACTCTCCCCGAATCAAGACCTACATGTGTGCCAAAATTGATCAAAATCGGACGAACTCTTATTTGAATAAAGAACAAACACACAGACAGGCAGCTGGCAGACGTTTTTGACCTAGATTATGACACTCATCGTATCAAGACCTGCTTGTGTGCCAAGTTTGATCAAAATCGGTCAAAGTGTGTGGATTTGTATATATATATATATACATAATTTTCTTAATTTATTAATTATATAAATCAGTCCCGTAACAGGCCACGAAGGCCCTGAGGAGCAGACACTATAGAGGTATCTGATTCATGACCATACGGCACACTAGGGTGATAGTGTGTTCTGGTACTATGCTCCGGTCGCCTGATTTTCCCCTTGGCTGCTTCGACTGCTAGAGTCATTAGCACCCAAGGTACCCATTATTAAATTAATTAAAGGCTGGGTTGGCCTAGGGACGGTCAGGGAGGCCGAATTCAACCAATGAGCGAAGACACTAGAAGAAAAAATCTTTAGTGCTTGCTCGGGATTTGAACTCAGGACCTCCAACTTATTAGTTCAGTGCTCTACCATTGAGCTAACCTCGCCCCCTTTACAACTCATTGTAAGGAACTTCGTCAACTTAGTATGTATCACCATAATCCTTTCAATTTGGTATGCTTGGAATATTTATTTATTTATTTTATGTTGAGCTTCGCAAGATGAAGAAAAATCTAATATTATGCAATATTATTAGATTTTTGGAATAGAAAAACCTAATATTATGCAATCAGTCAAAGGAAAACGAATTAATTAGTTAATTAACGGCTCGACAGGCGCTGGAAGCTGCCCTTGGCCCTCTCAACTGCCTGCATCCACTCATCTCGGTCAGTAGCAAGTCTGCTGGACACTCCAACCATCCTAAGGTCTTCAGCCACCGAGTCTTTCCACCTTCCCTTAGGTCTCCCTCGTGCTCTGGCTCCATCTGGGGTTCCGTAGTATAATAACCTGCTTGATCTGTTACCGTCCATCCTTATAACATGGCCCAACCATTTAAGGCGCTGAATTCGCACAAAATGGGAGACTTTTAGATCCTCGAATAAATCGTATATCTCTATATTCCTTCTCATTCGATATACCCCATTTTCCTTAATTGGTCCCATTATGCGTCTCAGCAACTTTCTCTCGAATCTGTCAATCTTTTCCGATAGATAGGAAAACGAATACATCCATGAATTGAAATTTCGTTTTCTCCAACTGAAATGAGCCAAACGAAGTTTAAGCCTGAATTTGTTGACAACGGCAACGTTCCTGGAAATAATAGACATTTTGGTGGAAACCTAAATTCGTGATTTTGGAATTTATTTTTTTTTTTTAATCATTGCTGAGTATCACTGCTGTATTGAAATGTGTGGGTACATTGCACAAATTTGCAATTTATTACAATGAATCAGTAACTAATTTGTATTTATTTCCCAAATGACATTTAAATTATTTCCATTTAGATGTAAATTTCTCATTTGTCAACTTTTCAAGCACAGACCGTCGTCTATAAGCTTCCTTGGAGTCATTCGATACAAGTATATGGTTTTGTGGAAAATAAATTAGACCTTCTATTAATCACCTTTCACGTTTAATTAGCAGTTTTTGATAGATTTAAGAAGTCTAAACTGCTTATTTTTGTTAATATAGTAATTTCTATTTCTAATACTAAAATTCTTAATTAAGTTTAAATTGATTATTACGAGATAGAAGAAGACAAAACTAGTACTTAATTTAAAATATATTTTTGCAAAGTATACAAATTTAATCTGTAAAAAAAGTACATATCGCTAACTCTAAACCTCTATAATATATTTATTTTATGTCATTCAAATGTATAAATGTTATACAAAAATCAACAAAACATCCTTGTTTTCTTTTCTAAACATTGCTTTGTGTGCGTCTTGGACGAACGGTACCAGAACGTCTGTGCTCCGTTTTTGGTGCTGGTTCTGGTGCCCTCTTCCAGGTCTTTTTGGCCGCCTGATGTATTTAGAAATCCAAGATTCTGTTGATCTCTTTTAATTCGTGGTTTAATTAGATTAAACCCAATATCTCTTAAGAATTCGAACCTCACCAGAGTCCGTAGTAGCATTATTTGCTACATATATTGCCCGAGAGTTAATGCCGGCTATGTGGAGGATTCTAAAGAAGACAGCGCACAGTGGTATTTTTAACTGATCTAGCTGGACAAAATTATTTGATTACGGATTCATATAGGAAATGGCTTGCTGATCACGAATATGCCCTATTTTAGGGGTCGGAAATAAAGTCTTACCGTTGTTTTCTAACTTTTTCAGCAGAGAAGGTCGTTTTTTTAGCACTTTCCTCCGAAGGAAAGTAGCTATTGAGGTTGCAATCATGACGGAATTTTTGAAAAATTTCTTCGAATCTTTATCGATCCTACCTAGTAGACACCGAAAATGACCCCAGTTAAAATGTATATATATCTATATATATATATATATATATATATATATATATATATATATATATGCATATGTAGTTATATATGTGTCCGTTAACACGATTTGCCAATACCAGCCATAATTTGTGTTGTATTTCCACGAAACTCGGTATTCGTTCTGGTCAACTAAAGAGAAAAATGAGCTGTAAAAATAAACTAAATCGGTTCATTAGGAGGGGAGGTTTACTCCGGACCCAAATTAGTAATTTGCTCATACCGGTCGTAATTTCTGCTGCATTGTTACGAAACGCGGTATACCTCCTGGGTATCTAATAAGGAAGAGGTGTAAAAATGAACTAAATCGGTCTATCGGAAGGGGGGGATTTACTTTGTACTATGTTTGAATTGAATTAAAACAGGTGTTATTCATGTTTTTATTTTATTTATCTATATAGGTTATTTTAAGCAAATTATTCAGGAATGCACTCGACACTACCCAATTCTGAGGAAAATGCTTAGTTATGCAGCTCCTGCATGACGGACGTTTATTACGTTTTAAGTGTTAACCGAAATTAAAATTTAAATGTTTTAATTTTTTATTATTATATTTTTTTTTTTTATAATGTTTTGAACTTTTTTAAATGCAACAACAACAAAAAGCTTCAAGACTATGTATTACTAATAATAATAATAATAATAATAATAATAATAATAATAATAATAATAATTGAAGGGGTCTCCCGTAGTCTAGTGGCTAGCGCGCTGGATTCATAAGCGGGGGATGGTGGGTTCGATTCCCACCTCCGGCAGGAATTTTCTCATCTCAAGGCTCGCTGGGAAAATTCCTCGCTGCACCCTGGATGTCGGCGCTAATGACCTAGAAGTAGATGCGCCGTAAAAAAGAAAAAAAAAAAAAAGAAGAAATAATAATTGAAAAAAAATACATCGCAAATAATAATTGAAAACATAACAATAAAACAAAAAATATAATCAAAATTAAGTTATCAAAACTAATAAATCATTCTTGGTCAAGTAACGGTTCGTTCAACAAATTAATTATTTCACCTGAGAAGGAATGAAACTCTTCCTTATATCCTTGAATTTCCGCACTCAAACTAGAAATATACGCTCGAGTATAGTAAATAATGAAATACATCTTGAATATTCGATAGCCCCCCCCCCCCACTACTGGCAGATAAACCTAAATCTTCTTCTACATCTGATTGTGTATCGTAATCCAAACTTATATCAAGCCATTCACCAACACGTTTCTCAATAACATTTACTGTTCGGTTCGCTGTTTGCCACTTATCACGTAAATGGCTTAACAATGTCTCCATTTTTTTTTTTTTTTTTAATTTTTCCTTCTCTTCTGGTAAACCAAATTGTTGGTGTACATTTCTTATACACTCCTGTTTTTTTTGTTTTTGTTTTTTTTGTTGGGACTTTGTAAGATCCAAACTTCAAAAGGTTCCCTTTTCGATATGAGCATTTTTTCAGACAATCAGTTATCATTATTAAATAGGCAGATTCTGGCAGCTAATTCTTGCTTTTCCAATTCAATACTTGATTAAAAAATAATAAAAAATTACAACTAGACCGGACGAGGCCGGACAGCAAAAGTTGTGTCCTATAATAACGTACCAAAAAGGGTATTACAAATCGCAACGCGTAAAGCATACATTAATGGTAATTTATTATGATCAATAATGAAAGAAGGTCATCCATACCTTTCTGAAACCTTAAATAAATTTGTAGTACTGACAAAGCAGTTACTTAGCTGCAGTTGTCATTCAAAGAAGGAGTAATGATCTTTGCGGCATTACATACCCTAATATAGGTAAACAATCAGTAATCCTTAAATGTTGACGTATTTGAGCCGACTTGTTCTTGTTTGTAATCTATATACTATCTAGGAAAATTCTGCAAGGTCCAATTAGGGGTTTGTTTTCATGAAATTTTCGAATTTTGTCCAGCTAGATCAGTTTAAAAAAAGTCCTACTCGCAGGAACTGCGTCATCTTAGCGCGGTTCCAGTTCATTTTTTTTTTTTTTTTTTTTTTTACGGCGCATCTACACCTAGGTCATTAGCGCCGACATCCAGGGTGTAGCGAGGAATTTTACCAGCGAGCCGTGGGATGATAAAATTCCTACCGGAGGTTGGGAATCGAACCCACCATCTCCCGCTTATGAATCCAAGGCGCTAGCCATTAGACCACGGGAGACCCCGGTTCCTGTTCATATCCCTATTCTCATTTGAAAAGCATAGAATAGAAACAGATATTTTCCTCGGCCTTTGTTCAAAGGGTTTTATACCTGGGGTCGGGTCCGCAAGAGCCTAGAAACCTCTTCTACCGATACTTCATTTCATACGTTTCAATGAATTGGAAAATATAAAAAATTTTCACATATTCCTGTGTTCTTTTACTATAGTAATAATTCTACAGATAAAATCAATTAAAAAATAAAATAAAAAAACCAACAGCATAAAGGCAATTGAAAATATTCAAAAGACGTCATCGAATCTTTTTCTCTTGGCAAGCTATATTTCTAACAATGAATTGTTTTTCTTATTTTGCCTAATCTGTTTTATTGTAAAATACATTATCCAACAATAAGCAATTAAAAAATAACAAGGAATAAAAACAGACAAAAAGAACAGTTCGAATAAGCAAAATCAATTACTTTAATCTTTTAAGCACTTATTTCTCCGATTGACATCGCCTAATCAAAACTTTCATCAGAACCTTTTTTGTAGAGCATTTAGTAAGCTTTTTAATGGGACTCGTTTGTTTACCAAGATTCTCAACCTTTTTCGAGATATTAAGGAAAATATACAAAGTTACCAAAACTTTTTATGTCTGTTAATAAAATATTTTATTCTAACCCTTCCTTAACATCAAACGTAACCAAAATTTTAACAAATTAGTTTTAATGATAGTAAAACATGCAGAAAATGTTTCAACTGAATCCCATGATTCTAAGTACCCAAACCAAAAACGGTATTCAAAAACTATTTTTCCAATTTTCTCAAAAACGGTTAAAGCTATCGCCTTGAAAATGGTTTCATTCGTTTTCCTAGCCAAAGAAGCCTATAAAACGAGTACTTACAAGCTTATGAACTGAAAACGTAAGCGTTACGATTTTTTTGCGCGAATTTCGCCCCAAACGCCATCTTCCAGTGGGCGGATTTTGCTGGTTAACGAACTTGACCTTTCAAATCGGGCGACAGATTTTTGTACCAAATTTCATCAAAATCGGACCATTAGGGAGGCCAGAAATCCGCGAACAGACAAATATATATATATATATATATATATATATATATATATATATATATATACAAATATATAAATATATATATATACAAATTTTAACCACCGTTATTTCCGGTCTCTAGGGGTTCTGAAACGCGAAATTTTCTAGTCGGCACTTCCGGATTGTTTCATTGTATCAACCTTATAAGCGGGTTCCTCCCTATCGGGGAGGGAGGAACCGCGCTAAAAATACCACTGTTCAGCGGCCACCAGCGGCTAAAGGATATGTAGCGTACATCTTGTCAATGATGACTACATCATTGACAAGATGTGTAGAAATGTTACTATTTCTAGCTTCTCATCTCAGCCTGCTATAGTGATTCTTCATCCGACTCTTCACTTTATGTTTCATGGAATGATCTTTCAGAAATATCTCTTTCCTTTTCATCCGAATCAATAGACTCAACTTCTCCATCCTCTTCAAACACTTACTAAAAGAGCTTCTTCATTCATTCTTGATTCTCCTCAAGAATATACAAAGATCCTGTTAAAATTATATTTTAAATATTTCTTACGTAAGTAGGGAGGTGGGGTGTTGTGAGCACCCCAAGCCAATAAACCACCCGAAAGGCAAACAAATAAGGTTTTTTCTGATGCGAATTCAACCTCTATGTGAACACAACTACTAATTAGGAAGATACCAAAGGTATGAAAAGGATTGAAAATCTATAAATTGAAAGTATAGAGCAAATTAAGTCATGGGTTGCTGAGAACACCCCGCCTCCAAATTAAAGGTTAAAAACCGACATTACTAATGGGATGACCTGATACAATATTATAATTTATTTATTTATTTTTTGGTGTTCCGCTTTATGGCGGTGTACACCTTAAATTTTCCCTGATACAATAGCAAACATCATTAGAGGGCCTCATATCAGTGGTTCCGCCACATGTTTTGAATACATAACATGAAAGGGTCTGTTTCCGACAAGCACAGACTAATATGTACCCTTGTAGGATGTGTAAACATCCTTGGAACCATAGGACCTATTGTTATATCGTAGTCCAACTAGTACAATAGGCGGCCTAAAATTTGGACCTCACTTCCTCAGTTTCGTGAAACGCCCATAATTTCCTCTTGAAGCCTAACACAAATAATAGTGATTTAGTAACAGTTACTAATTAATTAACAATTTGGTTCTAATAATATATCCGTCCCGCAGGACCTGCTTGAACTGTGAGGATGCACTCATGACGTAATTTTTGAAAAATCTCTTCAAATCTTTAACGATCCTACCCAGTAGACACCACATATCTCAACGAAATTTGGTATTCGTTGTGGCAATCTACAGAAAAAAATGGGTTGTAAATATAAACTAAATCAGTTTATTAGAAGGGGAGGGGGTCTATTTCGGATCCAAATTACTAATATTCTCATACCGGTCGTAAATTCTGCTCTATTGAAACGAAACGCGGCATACATCATGGGTATCTCATGAGAAAGAAGTGTTGTAAAAATGAGAAAAATCGGTCTATCGAAAAGGTGGGGGGGGGGGGGGTTTACCTCGTACTATGTTTCAATAGAAGTAGCCCGCCAGACATACGTACGTTGGCAAAGCAGCGGCTAGGAGAGAAAATATGAAATTTTTGCGAATTTATTAAATAGTGCAGTACCACGTATAAAAAAACTCTGAAAGCAAATTACATTGAACAGTTGCTTATTACAAAAGTAAAAGAGAAGAACTATTCATGTTTTTATTTTATTTATATAGGTCATTTAGAGTAAATTCTGAGAAAAGTGCCTAGTTATGCATCTCTTGCGTGACGGAATTTATATGTATATATATATACACATTTTAATAATGGGTACTTTGGTGCTAATGACTCCAGTAGTCGAAGCGGCAAGTGGAAAATCAGGCGGCCGGAGCATAGTACCGAACATACTATCTCTCTAGTGCGCCGTATGTTCGGGGATTGATTTGATATATATATACACAAGGTGTCCAAAATAAGACGGCTCAAACTAATTTTGTCGCCAAACGGTTGGTCTGAGAAAATAATGCCAGAGGTAAAAGTTGCAGGGCATAAGCTTTCTAAATATGTCAACCATTTAACATAATTACCTCGCATGCGCGCTCTGCTCTAGATGAAATGTTGGGGTTTGCAGATGACCCCTATTATTATGCACATCATTTTGAAGGGGATTAAAAAACAAACCCTTTGCCGCAAACCTCACTTCGATATCTTGGGACACTCTTTATATTCACGAAATATGAAAATCTACCAATACCTGCTTTTACTTTACTTATAGTACTAGGAATATGAACGGAAACGGAGTTGGCGCAGGTACTGGGAGTCGGTCTTTTTTTTTTTTAAATGGGCACAATAGCAATACTAACCTCCCTGTTGTGGAAAAGTTCCGAAAAAAAAAATAACATGAGCAAGTTAATTCACGCTTTTTTCAGCTGGGTCGAGTATCGTGACAGGACTAACACTGAAGAACGACCAATATGTCCTTGTAAGCCCGGGAGTACTTCTAGTCGTGGTGCATGTTCACGACATCAAACATCCCTCTTCGCCAGGGCAATTTTATTCAAATGTATTCACACATCTCATAGCGACAAAATCTATATGGAAATTTGCCGTTTTACAGCTTCATTAGTTTACAATGAACTTTCCTTTGAGTAAAAGTTCACTCTATTATGGCCCAGTTGCTTTGGTAATATTATTCGCGCGTCGTTGGAAAATCCGACCTCTTCAATCTTAATATAATTGTACCATAGAAAAATATGCAGAATGGTATGCAGTGTCAGTGACTTAGTTTTGAATTTTTGTTTATGAAACACAACATAGATATGATCCCAGATCATTCTGTTTTACGCTCCAGTTCCTTGCCAATGTTTTATTTGTGTCAGGTAAAGGTCTTTCAGTTGCAGTTATTGCTAATAAGTCTGTTGGGGATATTAATTGTCTGTATATTGGTCAGAAAAAGTATACTGTTCTTTCGTAGATTTAAAAGACACGATTGACAAGGCTAACAGGAATGCTTTGTTTTACAAATTAACAATAATAGGAGTGACAGCGAAATTTTTAAATGTCCTAATTAAAATATATGAAGAAACCGATGACGCAATATGGACTGGACAAGAGTTATCTGAGACTTTTTCTATAGAAAACGGTGTTAGACAAGGTTTTTTTTTTCTTTTTTTTTTTTTTTTTTACGGCGCATCGCCATAAATCTTGGCCATTAGCGCCGACGTCCAGGGTGCAGCCAGGAATTTTCTCAGCGAGCCCTGAGATGAGAAAATTTCTGGCGCCGGCGGGGATCAAACCCACCATGTCCCGCTTATGGATCTAGCGCGCTAGCCACTAGACCACGGGAGACCCCAAGGTTGCTTATTGTCTCCAACATTGTTCATTCTCTACCTACATGACTTAGATGAAGCTCTGGGAGGAGGAATTATCATTGGAAATGTGAAGATAAAATATCTTTTGCAGATGATATAGTTTTGATAGCCAACCACCCGCAAGCTCTTCAGTTGATGATTAGAGACCTAGAAGTTTATTGTGAAAAATGGGACTTAGAGATAAATATTCAAAAAACAAAGATTATTGTCTTTAGAAAAGGAGGATGCTTGGCAAGGAACGAACACTGGACATGTAAAGATCAGAGACTGGAAACAGTAAATGAGTTTAAATATTTGGGACTAATATTCACGCCAGGACTCACTTTTGAAAAAAAAAAAAAAAAAACATGCGTGAAAAAGCTACAGTTGCTAAATTTGCAAGTGGAAAATGATTTTAAATAACAGTAAAATAGATGTGGACTCTGAATTTAAAATATTCTATGCAGTTTGCCGGTCTGTATTGTGTTATGGAGCACAAATTTGGGGAAACAAGAGGTATGACACCATTGAAAAATTCCAACATCATTTCATCAAAAAAAGTATTTTATAATAATATATTTTTTGATGGTACTGTTTATTTTGATTTTTTTTTCTCTCTTATTACGCAATAATAATTATTTTTTGTGATGGATATATGCAGAAAGGAAAATTGTTAATGTTCATAAATAGTTTATATTCATGTTTAAAACTATTGAAATACAAACATTTTCTGTTTGTAAATTATTTATTTGTTGATTTGCTTTAAATATTCATATTTACAAATATTGGAACCATGGTCATATATTATGTTTGTAAAATAAACATCCTTATTCATTCATACATTTGTCAGAAGGTGCCAACAATAAGTAAATTATAGTCGTGTTTATATAATAATAAAATAAAAAACTTTATACCTCTTGAATAAATAAAATAACAAAACTTAATTTTAATAAATAAATAAAATTATAAGACGACTTTCAATAAATAAATTAAATAAATTTAAATTTAAATTTTAACGTCCATTTATTATTAACTACGAATTTTTTTTTAGGACGGGTTATCTATAGGTTACCACCTTTTCTAGCCAGGATAGGGGTGATGCCTTTTCTTTTTTCTAAAGAAAAGCCACCACCCCTAGTGGGAATCGAACCCACGACCTTTGGCACGGAGTGTTAAGAGCTCACGCCTTAACCCTCACGGCTACCGGGTCTCCAAATTAAATAAGAAATTGATCATAAATAAATAAGCGTTCATAATTTTTTTTTTTTTATAATTTATTTATGAGCACCCCGCATGAACTCTTCATAAATTAGAAGAGTTCAGTAGTAGGGTATGACGTCACTAGGGCTGATGTGTAGATCTCCATGCGGAGAGTTGGCAGCCGGGAGCATGGATCTCGCTGGTACTGCTTGTACCGAGAAGGTAACCTAGGGTTATCGCAAGCTGCTTAGAATCTAGTCAAATGCTCAGTACTTGCGGGAAATCCCAGTGCACCGAGATGTTGAGCAGGTTTCAGTGGTTTTCTAGGAGCAGGTAGCAGAACATAGAATGCTAGGAGAACGACACTTGGCTTGATCTGCTGAGATGCCGAATCCTCCGGTTATCTGGTCACTATCTGGACACTAACTGTAAAACTTTTCCCACGGGAAAGCTCCATGAAAACTTTAGTGCAGCGGGCTCTTCTCTCGCGGAAAAATATAATTTCAATGTAAGCTCCGCTACAAGTGTACATAATGTTCAATGTAATGTCACTATTTTCGGATAAACAAAAAATAGTTATTTCTTTGTAGTCTGAATAAATTGTTATAAATTTCAATGAATATAGGGTGTTTGCTAGCCAAAAAAAAAACCAAAAACTATCAAGCTTTTCACCTAGACTTCGCTTATAACACGCACGCATATCTAATTGAACAAGACAGGCCTGTAAGCACATGTTGTGATGACCCACTTTAAACACATTCACTTAAACGACTTACTATCCGAAAATAGGCTGCGCAGGCGAATGTTCACAAATATCGTTGTTTACGCTTGCATTCTTATCCTCCTTAAAAGTGAACTTTAGCTCATAATAACATTTCTCCTAGTTGAGACCGACTTTTTTTTTTTCAACGGATTCGTGTTTAGTCCACCAAAATACGTTATAGAACAACATGTAAAAAAAATCGGTAAGGAGGCCCCAAAACTTCACAATTACCCAAATATGCAAATTAAATGTTTTACAAGAAGCCACATTTCCTATCCCCAATAAATCAACCATTACTTTATCAGTATACAATAAAAGGGAATAAAGATCAAATAAACATGTCCTTAATCAGCTCTGAATAAACATGAACACTCATCAAGGTAAATCTACATAAATGTTTTTTTTTTCTTATTCAAAGACCTTTTTTATACTTGGAAATTCCTGAGCCCGAAATGATTAATGCGTTGCATATATTTGTATGTATTTCCGCCGCGTAGAATATTCCCTTCTATTCGGGTGTCCCAGAACTCCTTGGAAAAAATCATATTTTTTTCTGTGATTACTATAATAGATTTAGAAAGAACCAACAGCCATTTGAAAATACTCTGTCATGGTATGAACGTTTGTGGAAATGTCTCATTCTCTTACAACTTACTACAATTGAGGCGTTGCGGATTCGAAGGGCGAACTCAATAAAAGGTAGTTTTCAGGAAAATGCGTTTGAATATTTTTTCCATAAGGGCGAACTCCTCTAGATATTCAAACATTTTTTCCTATTGGGATGTCTCATTGTTTGTTTATTAATTTATATTAATCTTTGGGTATTTTGAGAGGATAAGAAGGGTGAACACACCTTGAAAAATATAACTGTAGATTCTCTGAAGCATCTAGATTCGGATGGTAGGAAAAACAATTTGACCGGATGTTGAGTTCGCTTTTCGTATCCGCAACGCCTCAATTGCTCCCAACTATACAAGACTATCCTCAAAGGAGTGTAAGGAGGTATAATCAAATTAGTAAGCAAGTATGATGGTGGCGCCACCAGGCTGGTAGCCAGCAAAATCGCATCCCCGAGCCACCACATTTCTGGAAACGCTGCCAGTCGGGCCACTAACGCCCAGTGTGCAGTGCTCCATAGGGTTGAATGCTACCACTATGCGGCCATAATGGAGTCGCCACTGGTGGCGTCACCGTGGTGGCCAAGTGTTCAAAGGCCCTAAGGGTTCTAAGACTTCAGAATTTAGTCAAATCAAGCCATAGTGAGTGCAAGAGTCGAATCCGACGCAATTTGGTGAAAACAGATTTAAATGTATAATTCATTTTGAATTTAGAGCAATTTGTCAAGAGTTTGAATGATTAGTGAGAGATAAAAAGACCTAAAAGCGGACAGGGGGACCACTCGGAAGCCAAGGAGGAGTCGAGGGGAGGATGGGAGGGGGGAGTAGATTATCCCCCCCCCCCTCCCCCACTCGGTCTAAGTGAATGAGGGGCACCTGTTGATGCCCCCTAATAACTGGTCTCTTCTTCATTATACCCCCAACTTCTCTCACCTCAGCTCCTCACTTCTCTCTCTCACTCTCTCTCTTTCTCTACACTCTCTTTCAAACTCCACTCTCTCACTCTCCTCACAATGCTCCCCTTGTCTCTCACTCTGTCTCTCTCTTTCTAGTTCCTACTCCTCACAACCCCCCCCCCCCCCCTCTCACTGTCGCTTCCCAAACAAGATCTCCGCTCTTACTGAAACACCTCATTCTTGTTAATCCGTTTCTATCATCTTCCCTTTCGAATGTTTAACATGGCTTTGAATTTTGTCTGACAGCGTAGAGATTCCACAGAGTTATACTTCCGCTTTAGGAAAAAAACCCACAGGAACTGCGTCATCTTAGCGCGGATCAGTTCATATCCCTAGTGTCATTAGTAAATGCATAGAATAAGTTATTGCTAGGGTTTGATCTTTCGGTAAAAATATAAAATGACATCACAACGGGAAGGAAGATTTAGGCACCACAACAGAAAACTGACCGTATTCTAAGCGTAAATGGACCCTCCCCCCCCCCCCCCCCCCCCGCCTTCCAAACGTTCACTATAGGAAACCACTATTACCAATACGTCTATCATTTTCATGCCTTCTGTAACTAAAATACTAATTTTACCAATAAATTCAATTGAAAACGTTCCAGTTGTCAGTTACCGAACATGACCTTTCAAAACAAATAAAATATATAAATATATTTATATAGGGTAAACCGGACAGTTATTGACACCCTTAAGACTACATTTCTGCGGAGAAATTAAACAAAAATACTTCTTATGAAGGGATCAAACTGAAACTTGCTATAGCTCCTCTTTATCTATCCTTTGAAAGACTCAAGTGGATTTTTCTTTCAAAAGTTCAATACATTTTAACATATGGCAATAATTATGGTAAAAAGTGCAAAAACTAGTTATTGACACCCTGTGGATGGGTTATTGACACCCCTTGTACTCTTAACATTTTTTTTTTCTTATGTTATAATAGGTCATTATAAGGAAATAATATCATAAACTTTAATGTAATATAAAAAACAATTAAAATATTTTTTCTTTTTTTGACATTGTGAATATAACTAGAAAAAAAAAATTTTTAAAAATGCTGGTGGTATTATGTAACATGAAATAAAATAATTCATTTACATTTCATCATCTTTATTTATATCTTCATCAAACTCCAGGATGTAACACGCAGGACAAACAAATCAGACTCGTCACTTTCAGGGATATGTTCATATCCTTTAAACATATAATAATAATAATAAGTCTTTATTTATATATGTACAAATATTAATTATAATGAAAATAAAATAAAAATAGATGTAAACCTTATATATATGTACAATATAGACCTTCCCGCTAGGGAGTTTAAAGTCTTTTAACGGAGACTATCCGGACCTAGTTGTGTAGAGTTCGCGAGCCCTTGTCCTCCAGTAGTCCCTGTCCTTGGCTTTTCTGCTCCAGGTCGAGCCTTCCAACTTCCTAAATATGTCGGCCCATCTTCTTTTCTGCCTCCCTCGTCTCCTTTTATTGTGAAGCGGAACCCATTCGATAACACGCTTCGCCCAGCTTGTGTCATTCTTCCCTAGAATATGACCTGCCCATATCCATTTCATTTTATGCGCATAGTTAATCATGTCTACGGTGGTCATCCTCTTTTTAAGTACTGTATGCCTTACCCTGTCACTTCTCTTTACGCCCAGCATACTTCGCTCCATTGCCCTCTGGCACACTCCAATCTTGTTTTCCAGTGCTTTTGTGAGAGACCATGTCTGGCAACCATAAGTCAGTACTGGGACAATACAGCTGCTAAATACAATACTTTTTAAATCAGTACTAATGTTGCCCTTCATTATTGGTTTCAGGCTCCAATACTTCTTCCAAGCTTTTGCAATTCGGGTTTGTATTTCCTTTGACTGCTTATCTTTGAAGGAGATTATTTGTCCTAGGTATATTACCTCTTCTGCAGTTTCAATGTCTGGGAAGAGTAATTTCAGATTTTCAGTATTATTGTTGGCTATTACTTTTGTTTTACTGGTATTTAAGTATAGGCCGTGTCTGCTGCTACTCTCTTGTAAGTCGGAAATCATTTTGATTAGTTCATCCTCTGTTGATGCAATTAGAACTACATCATCTGCAAATTTAAGCTTATTTAATTTTATGCCATTTATTGTTATTCCCATTCCATCCCACTGTAGTTCCTTGAAGACTTCTTCTAGCTCGACTATGAAGATAGTTGTAGATAGTGCATCGCCCTGTCTTACACCTCTTTTTATAGGGAACTTTTCTCCTCTAATTTCACCTGAAATGAAACCTGTGTTTCCTGTGTATAATTTCTCAATCAGGGAAGTATATTTCTTTTCAACGCCAATCGACTCTAGGCCTATGGAGATATTGGAGTGATATATGCTGTCGAAGGCTTTTGAAAAATCTACAAAACCTAGGAAGAGGTTGATAGAGTATTCATTTGCTTTTTCAATAAGTTGGTTAACAGTTTGTAAATGGTCAAGGACAGACATTCCCCTCCTGAATCCTGCTTGGTCACTAGGAATGCTTTCTTCTATTTTTGTAGTTAATCTGGTTTGGATTATTCTGGAAAAGAGTTTACCTATTGTTGATCCTAGGGAGATGGGTCTATAGTTAGCCAGTTTGTTCCTATCCCCTTTTTTGTGAAGTAGAATGATTTTTGATATCTTCCATTCTTCTGGGATTTCCTCTGTTTCAAGAATGTTATTAAATAATAATCCTAGAATTCTCACAAGGTCATCCCCACCTATCTTTAATATTTCGTTTGTTATCCCATCTTCACCAGGGCTTTTGTTCTTCATCAGGTGCTTTATAGAGTTTTCTATTTCACTATTCAAAATAAAGGGCACAGGTTCTGATGTTTCTTTTAGATTACTACTTCTTTTTATTGTTTTGGAGTCTTCAGAATCGTATAGTTCTTTATAGAAATTTGTAGCAATTTGGGTCATGTCTTTTCTACTGCTTACTATATTTCCTTCCTTATCTTCATAACTTGCAGGCCATACACGCCCTTCACTCATTTCTTGTTTTATTTTTTTAGTTGATCTGCTCGATTCTAGTATTTCTATTATTTTCTGTTCATTGTATACCCGTAAGTCCTCTTTTATGTTTTGCCTTATTTCCCTGTTTAGCATTGTCAATTGTGGTCGTGAAATCTCCTGATTTATTTGCTTCCTTCTCTCTTCCAACTTTTGTAGAGTATTACTAGAGAGTTTTGATTTTAGCCCTTTCTTCCTTTCATTGGTTGTGCTTTGTTTTATTACATGTTTTAGCCGTTTTATAAGTAGAGAATATAGCTCTTGGGGTTTTCCTTGTAAGTCTTTTTCCAAGGAATGTTTAATTCCTTTTATTTTTTCTTGAAACTCTTCGACATTTATATTTTCTGCTTGGGACTGTTTTGGTGGAAGTAGTCTGTTTTGCTTCATCTTGTCTAATCTTAGGGTAGTACGAATCATCCGGTGGTCAGTGTTGAAGTTCAAGTTAGCAATTATTTCATTGTTTTTCACAATTTTCAATCTATTTGTTAACACGTAATCTATTTCGTATTTTTGGCCATTGGGTGCTCGCCAAGTCCACTTATTTTTCTTCTTCTTATGGAAATAGGTGTTGAGGATTCTCAGTTTTTTATTAAGTGCAAAGTTAACAAGTGCTTCGCCTCCTTCATTTCTTGAGCCAAACCAAGATTTTCCCATTATGATTTCTTCTCCATAGACTCGCTGTCCTATCCTACCATTCCAGTCGCCCATTATTATAACAGTGTCTTTTGGCACTTTCACCTTTAAACATAATGAACAATCAAATACTGCCACATTTCAAACATTGTTTAATATCCCTTTTAGGAGTTTTACTGTTGTTTTCCCACTCCAACCTTTTTGCTTCCTTTGTTTTCTGAAATTTGTCTTTTTTCTTCCATATTGGCTTCCAGCATTAGTTTTCATTGTTTACTTATGACGAATGACATGTGATGTGACAAATGAATAATTTGAATGTTTCTTTTCGGAGATTCTGGCCAGTATAGCACTTCAGCCAAGGGCCGATGGACCAAACGGATTCCCTTTGGATATCCAGGAGGTGTTGTTGTTAATGGAAAATATTTGGTAGGCATAACAAGATCTACTTTTTCAGGTGTAGTATGGCTTTCAATACCTTCTTGAAGTCCTATATCTTCATTTGGTTTTGAAATGACGATCTCTAACCACTTTCAAATATTAGCTTCAGAAACACATGCGCCGACCCCAGTAACGGCTTCGGAAATCCTCTGTGTATAGAGGGGTGCCTTTGTAAGAAAGCCTTGTACCAGCCACCACCAGGACAATTACCTTTAAAGGGAGGGCTCATATTTTTAAATTCAATAAATTCTTTTAGGGTTTGCAAAATGTCATTTTTCTTCCTCAAGAATCCCTTTTTCGCACATTTTTCTAGCCAACCTACTAGAGTTAGTTTGTCTTTATCCGAAAGAATTTACCGTGGTCCAAACAATGATTTTACAAATTTGTCGCTTAATCTGAAGTGCAGATTTGATTAAATCGTTTGGACGCCGATTTAATGGAGGAGCCATCCTTTACGGCCTTCAAGGATTCTCTAAAACCTTCTGGCTATAACTGGACTTCATTGAAATACTAACACCTGTTGTAGACACAATAGAAACTTTATTATTAGGAACTGACAGTGTCTATAACTAGTCATTGAACCCAAAAACTAGTAATTGACACCCCATGTTACACTCGAATTAAAGTTCAAAAAACATCGCCAATTAATCAGGAAGATTAAATTATTAAAATTAAAACAAAACCATCAATATTTAAAAAAAAATCATAATTTAGTTATTGACATGGGGTGTCAATAACTAAATTATGACTTTGGAAAAAAATGACCAGTTAATGTCACCCCTTTATAATAATATTTAAATTGATTATTTTAATTTAAAACCACTCAAGACACTTTAATTATACATTAACAAACAATATAAAGTACTTAACTTTATTGCAATAAATGTAGGAAGAGAGTAGGAACAAAAAAATTGAATGAAAATCCTTCAAGAAATCATAACCTTGTAGCCATTAACTGGCTCTCAACTCAAGTCTTGGAGGTATTAATTTTAAAGCCTTCCCTGTGGTTAGTTTTTTAATCAGGTATATCATAGATGACTTAGAGGACCCATCAAACATTAGTTTCCTGCATTTCTTAAAATGAAATTAGGACTAGTTCGCTTATTTCTTCAAGTTGAAGTTTGGGGTGTCAATAACTGTCTGGTTTACCCATATATATATATATATATATATATATATCCTGCGGGTTTTGATAATAAGCCGGAATTAACATACTCTTGGCTATTTATAAATGCAATGAATGTAGTTCCCTAATTGTTATGTTTTTTAAAAGAACTATTTTTTATCACTTCCTCCAGATCTTCGCGCCCTTAAAGCGAGTGACCAGCATACATTGTAGACAGCAACCCAATCTTCTCGCCCTTAAAGCGAGTGACCAGCGTACATTGTAGACAGCAACCCAATAAAATTGGCCAGGTCACTGTATTATTTGTTTTAAATAATTGTTTTCTGATTTTATAAATATAGAGAGATAAAGGTGGTATTATGACCCCTGCATGTATTATGAGCCCTGTATTCATACAGCGCGCTCACTTTGGCGGTGATAATTTGGAATGATAGTTCAGTAAAGGCTCTCACAACTGCGGTGTTCTCGCCCAGTTGCAGCTGATAGTTTGTGCGTAAAAATGTTTTATTTGCTTTCTTGATTTAAAAAACCTTCAGAGGTAAATCATTTGCTTATAATTACATTCAAAATCCATCTAGTTCCTTATTGAATAGTGTAAAGGATATTTCAGAGATTATTTCTGTGTAGATACAATGCAAGTTTTCAAGTAACAATGAATCGTTATGCGTGTTCAAATTCCAACATGGCGAGGGTTGTAATATGAGCCCCCGAACTCAAGGGCTCTGTAATGTTCGCAGAGTGGACTACCAACTGTATGAAAGAAATTGAATTGAGCAACCATTCACAGGAGATGGGTTAGGTAGGAAGAGCTTGGTTCGACCACTTCGTGAGTCGCCACAAGAATTTTTTGTCTCCTTTAAAACCAGTTGAAACATCGTTTACAAGAGCTAATGGATTTAACAAAGAAGCAGTTGACAATTTCTTTGATATCCAGGAAGCCGACACAACTATCAAGGTTCTTATTTTATAAGTATGTTCACAAAACATTGTAGTTAACGCTGTGAACGAATATTCCACATAGGCAATTAAAAAAAAAAAAAGGAAAATCCAAGTGGGGGCTGATAATACCACCTCCTCCTCTAACTAAATATATATATATATATACAGCTCATGCGTGACGGGCTTTTAAACATTATCATTTATTAGGCGGTGAAGGGATGAACTCTGCAATGCTTGGACCTAGGGGTCCTTCCCGTGCATAGTCCCACCTGTTACAATATTTCAATTTAATGTTTTGGGCTAAGATGTTTTGTCGGACTGTTTTAAACTGAAAAATGTATATATTTTAAACTATTGCCTTTACTGCCGACAGGTGAGATGATAGTGAAAAGCCCCAAGTACATGATGGAAGAGGATGCCCTGACGCTGTACAGCTCCGTGATGCGGCTGACCATAAGGGACATCCACCGATCGGACATCGGCAGCTACAAGTGCGTATCCAAGAACTCCATCGGAGACGCTGAAGGAACCATCAGGCTTTATGGTTTGTACATTGACGGTTTGTATTTGTTTTATTGTCGTATTGTAATATGCTTATATATAAATTTAATGATATAAGTAAGCCTTACATACATAAAAGTTGAAAAAAAATACAAAATAAATCGAAAATTATAATCGTTCTTACAACTTGCCTCCTTGCAGAACACACTGACGACACCAAAAAAAAAAAAAAAAAAAAAAAAAAAAAAAAAAAAAAAAAAAAAAAAAAAAAAAAATGCAAAGAAGTAAAGAGAAATGTTGTAAATATCTACTACTTATGAAAGCAAGCGATAAAAGGACGCATTTAAAAAAAATAAATAAAATAATAATAAATAAAAAATAAAAAATAAAATAATAAAAAAAAAAATAAAAAAAAAATAAAAATAAAAAAAAATAAAATAAAAATTAAAAAAAAACAATGTAAATAGACTAAATATATATGTATATTAGTGTGTATAGATATGTAATATAGGTATGCCTAGGCTAGATACAACTTAATAACTATAAGGAATCACTGTATCAGACGTACTATTATAGAAAAAGCGAAGTAAAGGATTGAGTACCCTTCATTTACAACCAATCTCTATTGAATTAAGCTAATTATTTTTAATCCCACTGATATATAGAACACAAACAAAGGGTGTAAGGACTATGCTGTTTATCGCCCTTGTCAAAACAAATCCTAATCCTAATCCTGACGACACCTGGTCACACCGCTGATGTAGTCCTTGAAATCTCATCATGGTTAGCTCTCATTTCCACAAATGATTCACGAATCCTTGCTATCAGATGGTTTTTGTGTTGGTTTATGGATACTTGCACCTGTGCATTAGCCGGCCGAAATCCCTGAACTGACGTCGCTGGATTTTTACATGTGGGGTTGGCTTAAGTCGCAAGTATACGAAGAACCGATTTGGGACATATACCACCTGATAGCAAGGATTTGTGAATCTCTTGTGAAAATCCGAGCTAACTGTGATTAGATTGAAAGGACTACATCAGCGTAGTGACCAGGTGTCGTCAGTGTGTTCTGCAAGGAGGCCAGTAGTAAGAACCAGTTTATAAATTTCGATGTATTTTGTCTTTTCTTCAACTTTTATGTAAGGCTTACTGTAATCATTAAATATTAACTTCATTAAGAAGTATTTTCATTTATTTCTGATATTATCACGAAAATGAACATAATATTACTTTTATTTATGTGATGTGTTTTCGCTCTAGAATTCCAATTTCATTATGAAATCGAGAGATAATCTCAGTTCTGAGTAAATCGTTGGAAAGCTGATTAAATTTTACAACTCTTGTGAGATTCGGCAGTCTGTAGGATATTTTTTAGAAGTGTAGTGATTTTGGAAAAGTTGCAGCTAACCAGAAGCTTTTATTAATTTCTACTTTTTGAATTGATATTACGGTTTGAATGAGATAACTTAGAACATTGAATGTCCATTACTCTCAAAGCAAATTTAATGCTAATTTCAAACATATAATAAATTGTCGAAAATAAATGTGTACAAGCAGAGAAAATGGGAGTTGTACAACAAAAAACACGGTTTATTCTAAAGAACCTTCATAACGGCATATCTCTGGAACGGATTGAGATAGAAATGTGTGGTTGGTAGTGTTAAACTAAATTTTTTGTATAGTTTCATCCTTTGGAGTATTGTAATTAACTTGCGATACACCCTGTATATACTTAAAAATAGAAAATCAACTCGAATATTCTAGTTTTCAAGAGTTGCCAATAAGGAAATTTCCGTATAACATCTAATCTAAGGTCTAGTGGCTAACGCCATGAATTCTCATGCGGGGGATCCCGCCATACTTTTACCGACTAACTGTCCGATGGTAACCAGCACGAACTACCTAACACGTAGACATTTATACAAGAATATTTAAAAAAGGAAAGATAACAACTACGATCTAGTGAAATTTGTTTTTCTTTGATTGATCCAACAAAAAGATACTCTCTTCTAGTTGTATATAAGAACAGGACACACAAAACAACCGGCACAAAACAATTAGTGACAGTGTAAAAGTAACCAAAGACAGATGTAACCAAATAGAATTAAATTCCAAATGGATTAAGAAAAAAAGTCCGACTCGCAGGAACTGCGTCATCTTAGCGCGGTTCCGTATATCTCGAAGAAGTGGAGTAGATCAGGCATCACAAATAACAGGAAACTGACAGTAGCCAACTTACACAGAAGCGGAAAAGTCTTAATCCTCATTCTTGAGGAAGGTTGAATAAGTCACTACAATTATGTACTAAAAACGTACTCTACAGCACAGCAGGCTCTATTCCAAACAACCGAAAATTCTTTGTCATTTTAAGTTCCTTGTTTTACTAGCAAATTAGTAATAATCAACTGTAAATATGTGCTTCCTGGCAAATAAAAGTCCATTCTCTCGTGGGTTAAAACTTTCTATAAAGTAAGAAATAATGATAACTTCAGTTGTAGCAGGAGGAAGGTTATATAGATAGGAGAATTCAAAACAAACCTATGTATACGCCATCATGGTTAGCCACAGCCATCTTGTTTTCCACAGCTATTCCAAACGTATTACCTATACCTTTTACCGTTTCTTAGCTTATTTTACTGCAATACTAATTTTACTGATAAATGCAATTTAAAACAAAAAACAACCAATTAAAAAGTGAGATAAACAAATAGAAAAACCCTTTCAAAACAACAAAACAAACACTTTTTAAGTTTTAACAGCTTATATCTCTGATTGACGTTGTCCCATCGAATAATGCTTCAGAACCTTTTTTGTAGAGAGTTTAGTAAGCATTCGAATGGTTGCCTTCCATTTAGCACGATTTCCCATCCGTTATCGAGATATTTACGAAAAATGTTTGAAGATCCGAAAACTTTTCATGTCTATTAATAAAATATTTTTTTCGCATACTTCCTTAACTCCAAATATAACCAAAATTCAATCATCTCAGTTGGGATTAATTTCCAAGATGTAGAAAAAATTTCAATTGAATCCCGCGATTTTAAGTATCCACAATAAAATAATGACATGCGAAAACATTGATTCCACTTTTCTGAAAAACGGTTACAGATATCGCCTTAAAATGGTTTTATTCGTTTTCCTATGTTAAGAAACCTATAAAAGAAGTACCTGGAAGCATATGAACTCAAAGCGTTACGATTTTTTTGCGCGAATTTCGCTCCAAACGCCATCTTCCTTTGAGCGGATTCTGCTGGCTAACAAACTTGACCTTTCAAATAAGAATACAGATTTTTGTACCAAACTTCATCTAAATCGGATTATTTTTGAGCTTGCTAGAGCGTTAACAGACAAGCATATATATAAATATATATATATATATATATATATATATATATATATATATATATATATATATATATATATACACAAATTTGAACCACCTATCTTTTCGTGATCTGAAACGAGAATGTTTCTGGTCGGCACGTCCGGATCGCGCCGTGAGGTCAACCTCATAAGCGGGTTCTCCCTATAGAGATAGGGAGTAACCGCGCTAAAAAAGATACAGTTTTATCACCAAATGGCCAAAAACTAAAATAAAATAATCTACATATTTTTTTGTTTGGGAGGAAAGGTAGCCAAGTGCCCTTTAATGTTTAGCTATCTTGCTATTATCGATTCGTGAAATTCGACCACTCGTAAAGAGCAATGTGTAGAAATGAACAAACAGAGCCAAAAGGCGAAGAACAACCGGTAACAAGATAAAGTGTAATTTGAGTAAAACTTTCCTCCAGTCGAATTATCACCAATTAGTAAGTAATTTGTTAGTATTTCGTAGATCAAAGACGCTTTGCCTTGTAATTTTAGGAGGCTTTTCAATAATATATATTAATTGAAAACATTTTTTTTGTTTAATTAACGTAAGTAAACGTTTTAAGGCTAAAAGGTTTGAAAGATTAGATCTTTTAAAATTACTGGAACCTATTTACTTTAGAGTCAGTATCGTTACTTTTTTTTCGAATATAATTCTGATGCTTAAAATTAAGATATAAAACATCCGGATAAACCCGATTTTCAAATTATTCCATGAGTAAAAGTTTCAGTTCAGTATTTTATGATACTTTAAATTTATTCACAACTAGTTGTTACCCAGTGTGCCATGCTACACCTACTTTCTGACTATGACTCTCCCCGTATCAAGATCTGCTTGATACCTAGTTGTCTATACCCAGTTACAAAAATCGGTCAAACGATGTGAATTTGTTTTAGTTCATAATGATACCGGCAGAGGCCAGCAAAACAGCACTTCATCTAACAGCCGACCGAGGCCAGTAGCAGAGCCTGCCGTCGATTCAAAATGGCCGTCACAATCTGAATGGTTCAGTGTAGCCAATTTTTCTGAAATAGGAGATTTCTCGTATCAAGACGTACCTGTGTGCCAAGTTTGGTCAAAATCGGTCAAACGGTGTATAAGGAACAAACAAACAGAAAAACAGACAGACACGTGATTTTTATATATATAGATTAATATAATACTTCGGTAACATGAATATGGCCAGTGTCTTATGGTCTTAACTTGCCAGCGTAAATACACTACATGCTTGTTAAGAATGCCCTTACACGGTGAGGAATATCTCGAGATTTGCACTGAGAAGTCCAAAAACTGCCTCAGTGCATATTCCTCACCGTGTATGAGATATGCTTGAGGCTAGAGTTGAACTGTACAATCTATCGAAGTAGAATGATAAAACCAATAGATTAACTGTACCGACCACTGAGGCCGGGCCTGTGCAGGCTAGGCTTCACTTGTGTGTTCAAGAAAATATTTGCTTCACAAACAGTGGGTCTACTATGACTGAACTGTGCAGTTTCTGCCTTGTGGCTTATTAACTTATCGTGTGTGTGCTAGATCCGTTCAGTCCAAACCTTGAGGCAAAACTGTGCAGTCTCTACCTTGAGGTTTGAACTGAACGTGTATGGCCACCTTTAAGCCCCGTTTTCACGGGGCAATAATACGAAAGCGTGGCCATAGAATTTGTAGAATTGCCTCGTGTGAACGAGATGGCGTGAGTTTGCCTCGGATGTCAGGCAAATTCACGAACGCTCACGAGCGGTATTAAACGTGTTTGATTTTCAAGCTTGATCACGAATTTCACCAATCGCATCTGGGGTGTCAATGCAACAAGTGTTAGTTTTTTTAAAATTTAGATATTTCGGAGTCATCGTCCGCGTAATCAAACTTCATGACTAAGAATCTTTGACAGTTTACATATCGTTCTTACCATGTCAAACTATCGAATATGCAAATCGGAGCAAACCAGTGAACAAACATATTCTATCCATTACCGAAGTAATATATTGAAAAATGATATTTTTCAATTCCTTATTTAAGGCATTAAAGGCTATTCTAAAGGGGTAAGAGTTGTGACAATTTACGACAAGACGTATCGTCCACAATCTAGGGGCAAAGTCTCGAATCTTAAAAACGATTTTTTGCATATTCGTTAGTTTGACATGGTAGGGACGATATATGGAAATGAGAGGATTTTATACGATCCATCTAGCAAAGAATGTAATGATCCTTGGATACCTCTTCAGAAGGCCAAATCTAACATATATATAGGCACACCTTGCCTTAACTGGGCAACGTTGTAACATCAACCGGGTGGCTAAATATCAGGACAGTCCAAAGATAAAATTAGAGTATCCAGAATAAATGTAGTCACTTAAATAATCTATTTTAAAATTTATAGGACAAAGAACAAAACTTTTTATTTACAAATGATAAAAATAGGATTGTTATTAATTCAGTGACTAATCTTACTTTGAATAATCGGATTTTATGTTTAGATTCTATCAATATTTTTTTCAGACGAATGTTTTCCCTATAACACATATCTATTTATTGTATAAGGACCAACGCAACAATGAACTAGCATACATTAGAGGCTAACTAGTGCACTTAAATACAAATTGAAGTGAAATGATTGGCTTACATTTTTTTAAAACTGCCGTAAAAGAAGTACGGGGAAAGACAATATCTTTTTTTTTTTTTTTGTTTTTACGGCGCATCGACGTTTAGGGTGCAGCGAGGAATTTTCCCTAAGAGCGGTTTGTTGTTGAGCGGTGGGATGAAAAAATTTCTGCCGCCGGTGGGGATTGAACCCACCATCTTCCGAGGCGCTAGCCATTAGACCAAGGGAGACCCCAAACACAATAATTGTTCCGAAAAGAGATAGATTATGATGAAAATAATTTGAGACCAAACCACTATTTTTAGGATAAACTTTAGGAAATTTTGTGGTGCAAATAGTTAGTTGTCGATGCGATGATCAGTCGAGGAATAGTTGGGTTTCGGCTAAGAAAAAGATTGAACTTTTCTGAAAACAGAAAAAAACAGCAGCACCACAACAACAGCTTGTAACAGCTGCAGAAACAGCTTTTCTGCAGTACCTATGTGCAAAAATGAAAACCTGTTTCCTTTCTTCTTTTGCGATTTTCTCCAAAACGAAGCAAAAACTAGTAAATCTCTAAAAGACTTTTTGTCTTAGTTTTTTGGTCCCCTTCCCGCTCCTGAAGTTTTGACATTTAAAATCGGGACACCCTGGATAAACAGCTGACCAGGAACACAGCTGACTGTTGCTTAGTAGATGGTCTTCACTTATGAAGTGGCTTTTCTACCAGAAGGTTCGCCATTGTTCCATTTTGCTGTACCTAGATTTCAGAAAGGACTCTATTGATATATAAACAGCTGACCGGAAACACAGCTGACTGTTGCTATGAAGAGACATCCAACGATACGAAACATGTAGAGCCATTTTTAATGAATTTAGGATTATATTAATTTGGAATTTTAGTCATTGACCTTCCGCCCACATAAGAAACATTATTAAGATTTGGATCAGTATTTACCTTAATATGATAAATATATTTTCTCGGAAAGAGAGGGGAAAAATGCTATAAAATAAAAACATAGGAAGTATAATACTAAACATTAAAGTAAAGAGCGATGGAAAATTGATAAAAACTATAAAGCTCTTAGAAAACAATTATGAGCCGCGAAAAAGTCTCGATAAGTGAAAGAAGGTTGTTTATATTCAGAACAGGGCCACCCTTTAACGATGATACTTAAAGCTTTATTAGGGAATAGAAACCATCCCTTCTTGGGCCTTCTCCGTATTCTATTAAATGCGAAAAGGGCTATGATGGCTAATATAAATTCTCTCGTTAGGTTTTAAAGCGGAAAGCATGAGAAGAAAGGGCAAAAGGGCAAAAGATTGAGTGAGAGAGACAGGGAGAGTGAGATACAGGGAGAGAGAGAGAGAGGGAGAGGGAGAGGGAGAGGGAGAGATAAGCGCAGGAAAAATCATTGGAGGACAGTAATGGGGAGAGAGAGGTTAAAGTTTTCGAATTATCTTCCGTTCTAAAGTCTGTGCGCCGTCTCTTTTTATGGGTATCCGAAGTGGCGAAGGAAGGGAGGAGGTTTAAGTAGGGTGCTCCCAGCGGGGAGGTTTATGTCGACATCCCGTCACGCGACTCTTGTCGACCGCTGGGACAACTCCCTTTAAGCCTTTAGTCTCAAACCCTGTTGTTCTACAAGGCTTTCTCTGTGATCTTTTTAGCTTTTTAGTACGCAAGATGGATTGATACATGGGTCGATGTTGAGGTCAACCTCAGGGAAAGTATATGCTGTACTCGTTCTGAATCCTTGACTTCGTTATAAGATTCGTAAATCTTAAGTGTTCATGTAATCGTCCACATTTTAAGTGTTTTTAAAAGCATTTAAACAGTTATTTATTTTACATATTTTGTCCAAAATCCATATTTTTACATATTCTACCATAAATACACATTTTTGCAACATTTTTCGATAATCTTTTTATTTTGTAATGGAAGAAATAGAGCGAAAACTGTGAAAGAAAATAATACTTTATACATTAACTCTAGGTCACTGTGTCTTTTTAATTACTTACTTTTTTTGCAAGAAGCAAAGGTGGCTGTAAACTATATCAATACTAGATACAAAAGTCCGTCACGCAGGAGCTGCATAACTAAGCACTTTCCTCAGAATTTGTGTAGTGTAGACTATAGTACTGAATAATTGGCTTTAAATAACCTATATAAATAAAATAAAAATGTAAATAGTTCTGCTCATTTACATTTCTTATGAGAACTGTTCAATTATCAATTTTGCTTCCAGATTTATGTTAATACATGATACTGTACTGCTTAACAAATACACAAAAACTTCATTTTCCGTCTTTTGATCTGACGCAGGAACAGGATACAGCCCCTCTAGTGGGAGATAGCGCTCCTAGCGGCGCCTTTGGGAACCTACGTCTGGCAGGCTAATTGTAATGAAACAGAGTTTAAAGTAAACCCTCCTTTCCAATAGACCAATTTACTTCATTATTACCACACTTCTTTCTAATGAGATACCCACGACATATGCCCCGTTTTGTTACAATACAGCAGAAATTATTACGACCGGTATGAGTATATTAGTACTTTAGGCCTGGAGTAAACCCCCCCTCCAAGTAACCCGATTTAGTTGATTATTACAAACCATTTTTCTCTGTTGATTACCACCACGAATACCGAGTTTCGTTGAAATATAACAAAAACTACGGCTGGCATGGTCAAATTAGTGTTTTCGGCCCGGGGTAACCCCCCCCCCCCCCCCCCCCACGTTATATACCACGTTTTGTGAAGAAAAAACAAAAACTCTGGCCGCTATCGTGTTAACAGACACACACACATATATATATATAAACTTTAACGGGGGTCATTTTCGGTGTCTACCAGGTAGGATCGATAAAGATTTGAAGAAATTTTTCAAAAATTCCGTCATGAGTGCAACCTCAATAGCTACTTTCCTTCGGAGGAAAGTGCTAAAAGGCATCTTGTTAAGGGATAACATTGCAATCATACAGAAAGTAATTAAGAGATTTTAGTAGGAGATACTGGAAATAAATTAAAAAGAATGTTAAAAGACTGTCTAGGAAAAAAATCCCTGGATGAAAAGATATCCAGATTATTGGTGACATCCACATTGGCAAAATAGCAAGTAGATGTTTAAATGTGGAGTTGAATCCCATGGAGATTGCAGCATTTAAATACACACCAGTCACTTCAGTAGATGTTTTCATTCAGTCGCTTCAAAAATATATTGAGATGAGACCGGCGTCATTTCATCTTTGATGATTTAAAAATGCAAAAACAATTTTTCAAAATAATATTCATCTGTAGAAATTTTTAACTTTTGTTCTTTCCATTTATAATAACCGAGTTCCTTCTTATAGTTATGATTTTCTTTTCAATATATTATAGTCTCATTATAAATAGTTAAATATATATGTACATATTTTGAATTTTATTTTAAATCAACATCCGTTCCCTAGTTATAAGAATCCAGTGTTTTTTTGCGAATCTAATGATCGTTTGGGCTATCAAATCGTAGATAGCACCAGGATCCGTTTTTTTCTCCGAAGTCCAAAGTGCTAGTATCTTTAGGCAGTGATTGCAGGAAGAGGAATTCCCTCGTCCACGGCTCAATTCCTGCATAGCTAGATGATTACCAGAGAAAAAGGAGCAGCATTTTTTCCACCTCTATAGGGACAGTGTATTTTATTTTTAATTATTATTCAGAAGGTGTAGATAACACCTCACAAAAAAAATAAAATTCGGACAGAGCAGACGATGTTTACTATGTTTTTGGGGTCGCAGAATCTGAATCCGGGATCAGCCCCGGCCACAGCACCACTTGCTTTAGTCCCAACAATAATAATTTAGGTCATTTTACAATATAATCTCGTTATTCGAGTATTCAACAAAAATAAATTACTTTGGTCAACGACTTGAAAAAAAATATTACAGTGTAAAATATCATAAATTTTGAGGGTTTTTTTTTTGTTTTTTTTTTATTAAACCAAGAGTTGCTCGGGGTTTTCAGGCCCCGAATTCAGATTCTCGGATTCGGATCCGAAAACATACCGCTAGATATCGTAAAAAGCTGTCACGGCGGTCACTTTCAGTCCAGAAGAAATTCCCCTGACACAAAAGTGGTTATCAGTAGAGGAGGTCCACCGGCCCGCCGCATAAAAGTGGCCTACAGTATCGAATGGGTTAATAATAACCCTCCCAAAAACGTTTTTATAAATTTTTTCGATGGTAGCACAATCTCAAATTAGGCATTATTTTGAAAATTGTCAGAAAAGAGAAAATTGGGAATTTCTTGTTCAAAATAACCTTATCAAAATAAAATAACGATTACTTTTGTATTTTCGCCGCTAAACTTGGGATACCAAATTCCAATATCAAAACAATGGGACGAGTTCGATAATCAGCAAGTATGCTTTCATGCAGACTGAGAGAGGTCTCAGTTACAAGGCTGTTATACTAATTAACTCAGAAATGTATAGCCTAGGGCATTTTATGTTGACATACATGTTCACAAGTATACAAACATCAGTCCGACAATAATTCCTACAACAAACACATTATCCCGTTTACTGCATATTTAATGGGCTATAATTAATATTTATTGAATTTCGTTAATAACACATTTAGGGTGGTAACCTAAATGTGTAGATAAACCGTTCTAAATTTATTTTTAAATAATAAATAAACGTTAAAATTTAAATAAAAAATTAATAGCACATTTGTAAATGTGTGTATATTTTAAATGAGTAAGAAGTGATTGAATGTACGGACTACCTTCTGTCAGTAAGTCGTGAGCAATTGTTAAGTTGCTGCTTTGTCTACAGTCCGTCAGTAAATGTTTAACAGTTAAAGTTCTGGTTATGCATAGTCTACAAGTTGGTCTTTCTTTTCTGTACAGTAAGTAGTGGGTAAGTCAGGTGTGGCCTATCCGAAGTCTAGAGGTGGTACGAAGTTGCCCTAAAACTTTTCCTCATTAAGGATATTTATAGAATAAGTGTATATTATAAAATTTCCATTTTTAAAAACAGATGAAAAATTATTCCTCCATTTATGGTGATTCCAGAAGGTGATCAAATAATTTCAGTTGAAATATTTTCTATAACATAATAACTCATTAAACAATCAAAAACTTTCAATTTCATTTTGAATCATGGCCGATAATTGGATAATATGTATGTAGTTCATTTAATCAATAATTTAAAATATTAATGATCAGGAATTCATAAAGATATCTTAGATTTTATCTTTATGTAACTTACATGAAGTTTCAGTCATATTGATCACATAGCATGTTCATTTTGATAAATTATACAAACTTTATTGCAACATTCTACTTAGAAAATATCTAGTATCTAATAAGAAAAAAAAAAATTAAAACGGGTTAACTCGTTCACAGCTCTATGCAAAGACGGTCCTAGGAAATTATGAATGAGCTTTTGAGCGCAGCTTAATTGTGTTAATTACTTTTAAAAACTTTATAGGAAAAGTGAGTTTTAAATAAATAACTGCACACTTTATTTTTTTTTTAGCAACAATTTTTTCAAAGCTTTCAAGAATTTACTTTGGTGAATTTTAATTGAGCACAGTTTGACGTTTCCCAACTCCACATCACGTTAATGAAGGGAGGGAATGGAAATACATTTTAATTTACTCACGTTTTTTTTGTTTTTTTTTAATGGTTTTGGCAGGGTTCAAAGAATTTAGCACGTTTTCACTTCAGTATCACATCATTTATATATGCATATATGTTTCATCGGGTTTTTTTTTCTGCCGTCCCTTGAAGGGCGCGTGTTTTCCAGACATTTATGTAAAAAATAAACCTGAAGATATGTCAAAATACTGTAAAATATAAATAAAGCAATACACAGGTATGAAATGTGCCACTTTCTGCACAAAAAAACTCACTTGGGTCAAATCAATTGAGTGAACACCCTTCTAATCGGGCAATTTAAAAAATTCTATCCACTATCATAAATTTTGTTTAATTGTAATTATAATAATAAAATAATATGGTGTAGTAACACTGAGCAATAGCAGAAGAGGTGCCTGATTTGAGCACACAAATAACACCGGTCTGCAAAAATATATTTTGTTCAGATGCATAGAGTCTAAATTTTATGTTTTCCGGTGAGATAAACACTTTACCCAAAATCAACTTCAATGTAAATTTAATAAAACAATTGAAGGGGTCGGGGAAAAACAGTTCCAAGCAACATTTTTAACAAACCTTAACTGTAGCTGTCATATGTTGGATAAGAGACTGTCAGATGAAATGGTTAGGGACAACAAGATTAAGTAGCATACAGATCTTGTAGTCATATTTTAGTAGTATTTGCATCATAGACTGATAGTCCCACATAACATCCAACATATAGCAGCTACAGTTAAGGTTTGTTAAAAATGTTGTTTGGCACTCTTTTACCCCGGCTCCTTCAATTATACATGTTTGGGATCCCTAGATGTATCTTCAGAAGCCGTAAAAATAAGAACAGCCTAAAGGAATGTAGGAAACCGTTCCGCTCCTGGGTCATAACTTCTTATTCCGGAATATCGTAGAGATGTTAACGTTTTTCTCCCTATAGATAGGTAAGAAGCACACTGTAAATTGAAGATGATAAATATTTAGGAGGGTGGATAGACTTTCGGATTCCCACGTAACACGGATGTCTTGCCGTCTGTTTGTTGTTGTTTTAGAAGGTTCTGATGTTTCTGGTCGGGTATGCGGATGATATTGATATTGTTGGTCGGTCTGAACAGGCTCTCAGAGATGCCTTTACAGCCCTTGAAACTGCTACAAGACGACTTGGTTTAAAAGTCAACGAAAGAAGAACCAAGTACTTGAGAGTTGGCGGTGAGGTTGATCTGAGCTCCCCATTTGAAGTAGGACCTTTTAAATTCCAGAGTGTTAGATGCTTCCTTCGATCTGAAGTGAACAGCAAGAATGATGTGGCTCAAGATATAGAGAGAAGGATTACTGCTGCCAATTGGTGTGTATATGGACTAGGCCGATACCTTAGAAGTAGATTCCTCTCAGAGAAGACCAAGCTAAGTATGTACAAGACCCTCATACGGCCAGTATTTCATATGGCTTAGAGGCTTGGACAATGACCAAAAGTGATGACAGGATGCTGAGTGTGTTTGAGCGAGGATCTTCGGACCAGTAAAGATGGATGAAGTGTGGAGAAGAAGGAAAAATAGGGAGCTCAGCCGACCTCGACATTGTTACCTTCATCCAACCTGGACGGCTAAGGTGGGCAGGGCATGTAGCAAGAATGGATGACACTGAAATGCCTAAAAAGGTCATGACCGAGGACCTGCACTCCACAAGACGAGTAGGAATGCCGAGGATCAGATGGCTGGTCAGCGTAGCCAACGATGCCAGAACTCTGTTTGGCGTTAGGAACTGGAGAGCTGCAGCAGAAGACAGAGCCAACTGGCGGAGGCTCTTAGAGGAGGACCAGTCTCGGTGACGGGACGTCGTGCCACGTATGATGATGAGGTTCTGATTTTTCTGGACGTTCTGAAGTATCATCTTCATTTCGTTTCTTCTTTTCCTTTACATATTCGTCTGGATAAGCCTTAATGTCTTCTCTGCATCCATTCCATTGACTTCCTTCTCAGGAGTCTGTTCCTAGAGGCCTTGTAGTGCATGGCGTTGGGTTGGAGTCACCTTCCAAATTAGTTCCTTCTGAGAAAGTAGGCTTCAATAAGGAGAACTGTTTTACCAACGCCTTCTCAAATAACTCAAACATTACGACAGGTAACCAAACAGAGGCGACAAAAAAACTCATGCAATTATAACCTCGAATGTATGCCCTAAAATTCGAATGGGGTTTAATGGGTAATACTACCTTGTACGAGCAAAATCAAAATCGTCTTCTTGAATTTATAAATAACAGATAAATCAATATTTTTCGATTCTTAATATCAAACGATTTAAATGGGAAGTTAAAGTAGGCAACCAAAAAAAAATACGTTTCAATTCTTTGGAAAAAATAATGGCGGCGCTGTGTCTGACAAACGGAAACCCCATCTTTTTTGACGGGCGATGGCACGGGGGGTTGCAATTTTTATTGTAGAACGATAAAGTAAAATTATTTCGAAATAAGAAGGTTAAATCTATTAAATAACGTAGGATTTTTAAGAAATATTATTTTTTTCGAAAATGATGAACAATTATTCATTTTATATTAAAAAAAGCCATCGAAAATCGGTCATAAAGTGATTAAAATTCGATGAATCGAAAAAATCCTAAGAAATTTTCTAGCAAATACCATGAGGAAGATGCAGTTAAAATTTGAAGTTACTCGGGCAAAAATTGAAGACGCCAGATTATCGCCCGATTTGAAAAACATATTTTTGAGAAAACGACTTTAAAGTTTAATGTTCTGAAATGTTCATGTCTTTCCTATTTAATTTTTTTTTCATACTTTCTTGTAACAACGATAAAAAAAAGTGGGTTTTAATTTTGAAAGATATTAACCATAAATAAATTTAACAATTAAAAAGGGACCAGAAAAAATTATCTTCAAATCAGCACCGCGTTCTCTCGGCATCGGAATTTTACTCGGAAAATCGAATTTTTTGCCAATTTAAAATGTTTTTCTTCACATAAACACTCTTGGATATCATTTTTGATTAGTTAAGGAAGAATGTTAGCCCACAAAAAAAAGGTTACAAGGTAGTTTTACCCCTTCATATACAAATTGCTATTTTGTTAATTAGAAAAATAACTTCAAACAAATACTTCAAAGCAATCCCACCCACAAATTCCCTAGACCAATGGGAATCGTGTAAATTGGCGACCAATAAAAACGTCAATCCGTCACCCCCCCCCCCCTCCCGGATACCGGAAAATTCTGAAATATCTCCCTTATACTCCTTGTATAAAGCTATAAATTTACAATAAATCAATCGAGTTGTTGAGATCCTCGGAAGAAGGGGCACCTAAATCCAGCATTACCCTAATCCCAGAATCTCAGGGGCTGTTCTCAAACCACCCTAATACCGCGCGGTCTCCACCCCTCTATCTCCGAGATCCATCCATGCTTTCTTGAAATATTAGGGGGTTAGCAGTTTATGCTCTCGGCGAGGAAGGAGCCAATAATAAAAAAAAATTGATATCATATTTATATATATTATTTTATAGATCCCTATTTATTTTATTGTCGACCTAAGGAATTACTCTTGATACGGTTGGGATTTTATTCCTCTCCTATCGAGATGATTCTAACAGATGACTAGTTTAATATTTCTTCAAGGAAATTTTACCACATGGGAGTTACTCAAATAAAAAAATATCTTTGATTCTAATATATATATATATATATATATATATATATATATATATATATATATATGGAGACCCGGTGGCCGTGAGGGTTAAGGCGTGAGCACTTAACACTCCGTGCCAAAGGTCGTGGGTGGGTGGTGGCTTTTCTTTCGAAAAACAAAAGGTATCACACCTATCCTGGCTAGAAAAGGATGGTAACCTATAGATAACCCGTCCTAAAATTCGTAGTTAATAATAAATGGACGTTAAAATTTCAATAAATAAATAATGTGTATATATATATATATAATATATATATATATATACATAATATATATATATATATATTATTACATACTGTCTTAAATTCATCTGGTCAACTTAACAATTGGCGTCTCCTTCACCTTAATTATTGGGGCTTAAAAACATCACAAGTCTAGTTCATGAGAGATCAAAATGATTTATATATAATACATTAAATTTAACAGTAACTCAAACAAAAAAAAATACAAATAGTCTGCATAAAAAACTTAAATTGATTAATAACACAGCCACACACAAAAAAAAAAAAAAAGTTCGGATCCAGAGAGCAGACCATGTTTGCTATATGTTTTTAGGGTAGCTGAATCCAAATCCGGGGTCAGAAAAACCCCGGCACTTTTTGTTTAAGCTCCTGTTTCCCACGTTAAAAAGTGGATCTTTGAGGCTCAATATCTGGAAAACGTGTACCGATCGGAGGGTACCATCTTTTCCAATGAATAGAGGATATTTTAATTAACAAGTAGCCAAATTTAAAAAACATAGTTCGAAAATGAAAGCTTAATTGGACGCCTTTAAACGGAAAGGAACCAAGCGCCATTTTTAACGAAATTGAGTTTTTGGTGCTATCTTGTAGAGAATTAGAGAATTTATATTGTAATAAAAAACTGGGTAAAATGTAATGTTGTCATTAAAGCAAGAAAATATACCAAAAAAAAAAAGTGAAATGGTGTATCCAGTAATTTTTTTTATTTTGTTTATCGCTTACAAGGTTTCCCCATAGCCAGGAGTAGGCCTTATAGAATATGATTAGTATAACTAATGTTATTATTACTAGGGTCATGCATTAATCTAATTTTTATTTAACATGCACCAGTATCTTAATAATATTTATAACTTGTAATATATAATTTACAAAATTAACCTATTTACATTTATTTAAATAAATATTGTTGTGACAATCATAATACATAAAACATATTGTATATAGCCTAGTTATATATATTTATATACTATATAATATATTTAAAAGTAGATAAACATTATTATTTTAGAGAAAAAATACGAATATTCAAACAATAACAAAACACAAAGCAAAGTACATATTTTTAAGATATTGAAATATTTTGAAATAATCCTCTTTTGAGGCTCTATTTAGGATCTGATGGAATTGAGCATTATCTGCTGGGTATTTCAATGGTAGATATTGCTCTCTGATAGGCGAGTAAATTGGGCAGTGCAACATAGTATGATACACATCTTCATAGGCATTCGACCAACAAAGGATACACATTTCTTGAGGATTAATGCTATAATAAACGCTTTTAATACAAAATTTAATATTAAAGTTGCTTGTAGTCCTGAGTTGTGCAATCATTTTGAGAACTAAAAAAGGTAATCTTAACGTTGAAAAGTCATGAGGAAGTCCCGTGGATGGTTTAATAAATTTATATATTGGACTATATCCTGAATTTCATACGTGTATCCAGTATGCTGTAATAAACAGAAAGGAATCAAGCACCATTTTTATCAATAACTATAAAAATAAAACCCCATTACCATAACAACAGTTCATTTTAATGAGAGAAAATGAATGAAACATATCAGGTAATAAAGGAATTTTAGACCCACAAAAATATATGTATATATATATATATATATATATATATATATATATATACGTATATATATAAATTTTAACGGGGGTCATTTTCGGTGTCTACTAGGTAGGATCGAAAAAGATTTGAAGACATTTTTCAAAAATTCCGTCATGAGTCAATAGCTACTTTCCTTCGGAGGAAAGTGCTAAAACAAATAAATAAGATAAAAGAAACAAAAACTAACACAAAAAATATGTCAGCCACGCAAAATATTCGTATAACCAACAAGTCTCCCCTACTTCCGACACTTTCCCTGGAGTAGCTTTTGTACTCTTAAAGTGGTTAATTAGAAGTTGGATTCATTGGCCTTCTTCCTACACCAGAAAAACATATTGAGATTTTGGGTCACTATTTGTTTTAAATATTTTATAATTCTGCTACGATGTGTTCAAGTTTTTTGTTTCTTATTATTATTATTTTTACAGCATATTAAGTGCCATAGATATGTTATCAGAAGGATTCTCGGTACCCTTATCACTACCCCCTTCTATTAATACCCCCTCTTCCTAGCCACACCCGTCACGACGCGTCAGTCCGTCTTCTACTCTCGACCTGTGTACACAGTTAGTATTTTTATGACCAATAAATTTATTTTATTAAAAAGTGCTTAAGCTGCTGTCAAACGGTTTTTCTGGGTATTAGCGATAGGCCATCAGTGGGTTGCCACTATTTTATAATTCCAACTTCACCTGTTTTTTATAGAAAGTCATCCATCCAAGTACAAGACGTTGCCCAACTTCGGCGACCGAAGGTTCAAGATCTGTTCAAAGATCACGATATACGTGAACAGAAAATCAGCAATTAATTGCTTCAAGGCATACAAAAGTAAGTTCTCATTAATAATTCAAGGAAAATAAATAAAAGAGGAAAACACACAAAAAAAGTACAAATTTCCAAGTCTATCGGATTTGAAAATTGGACCAGACAAATGGTAGGAGGAAGGCTGATATTGAGGGAGTAACGTCGCCCCTTACATATTAAGCATGCATTATTCCAAGAGAGAAAGCCGCATAGAAACACCAAACACACACACACCAGACTCCGAGACGCCGTATTGGATCCCCGGATCAAAGGGGTGTCTTCAAGAGGTCGTCCATTTGTCCTATTTGACTTTCCTTATTTCATATTTTTATTCGTTTCTGTCCCCCACCCCCTTCTTTCCTTCATGGGTACAAATCTTATTCATTCATAAAGACGGAGGTAGGGTCCTGTTTTATTCATTAGCTCATTCCAATGCCACCGCGTATACATATAAAAGGGTTCGGGTCATGGCAGAATTCAGAAGGTGTATTGATACTTAGCATTGACATCCGCAGAAGGCTTTTATATTATTGGTTTTTATAATACTTGATTGTAAATTTAATATTTTATTTCACCGCTTGAAAATCAGCCCCGACACTATTCCTGAAAATTTTTATGTAAAATTTCCTCCAAAATCTGAATATGATACACATTTTGTCCCGTCAACTACAGATTTCTCGGAACGCCATCTAGGTGCCACCATTCGGTACTTTCTGTATAGAATTATTTATTCATTTAATGATATGACATTTCTGTAAAATAATTACAAGTTTTATTACGCTTACAGGACAGTTTAAAAATAACGAGCGTCTGCACCAGCTGCCCCTTTGATGACTAGGGACAGCCGTACCCCATTCCTCAACCAGCAGCAGTAGGAAGTACTGGAGCTGGAAAGTACAGGAATAGGGACGAGAGAACTGCAGACACTCTAGGGGCTTGTGGGGAAAAGATAACCTCATTTATCACTCCCTTGTATTGCTTAAAGCAGATGGCGGGGCCACATCCTGCTCAACCGTCCTGCTGGGGAATAGGGATGGTTGGGATTGGACAGTGACTGGACAGCACGATTGGGATTTAGGGATAATTTATGATGAAATTTTGCAAATCGGATGGGGATAAGATCCTGTATTCGGGGAATATTTAGGTCTGTATGAAGAGTTAAAAATTCGGTACTTCTATGGCTATGAATTCGATATGGAGGAGGAGGGAAAATTATCCGTTAAATACCAACCGTCCACCAACGGGCGCCAAGGGGCGTCAAAGGAGAAACGTTCTAAAATATACGTAATTTGAAGCAAAGGGGGGGTTACACCCTTATCCCGGGGGGGGGGGGAGTTACACCCTTATCCCTGGGGGGGGGGGGCTTTTGGAGGATCCTTCTTCCTTCTTTTATTCATATCGTTGTTAATTAAATTTCTTGTCAATCAATTTTCTAGCTGTGTTAATTCTTTCATTTATCAATATTTTATGTCCTTATTTCATGTAAATTTTCCTTACACAATAGAAAACAATTTCATTTTTCTCCCAGGAAGTGTTCCTAGGTGTTGTTATAGTTGGTTTCTTTCGGGGGCCTTCCCTGAGTTACCTTATACTCGGCTGAAGAATTAAAGGAATAATCAATTTGAAATTACTTCTGAAAAAAATATATATTAGATTTATAGAAGCTGAGAGAAAGGGCTTTTGAAATCAATATAAGAAAAGGGTAAGAATGAGGCGGTTTCGGCTGTAGAAGTAGAGGTCGTGTTAGACGGATCGGAAAGTTGGGTAATAAGGAGAAAGATGAAAGGGGGCTGGCCGGTCCTTCAAAATGAAATTCCTTCCTTCGCCTTTTCCAAACCCCAAAAACATTCTGTGAGAGATAAAAAGAGAGATGCCAAGGCCGAGATTCGTATTTCATGGCTACCTCCTTCGAAGGCTAACGTACGTCTATAAGGCATATTCATATATATTCAGGAAAAATGAAAGTCAAGAATATAACAAAATTTCTGGTTATTTATTACCCATATACAGGTTTTTTTTTTTGGAAAATAATGCTACTTATAGCTATATTCAAAAGTGACCCGAACTTTTTCCAGTGGTTTTCTATACTGGGTGTATCACAAGTTAATGAAAATACTCAAGAGGGTAAAACTAAACAAACAATGTAGTTTGACACCACTAATCACACATTTTTATCTCACTCCATTCCAGACGTATGCCGTTCTATAGATACATAGAAAGAAAAAACGTGTTTTTTGTAGTACAACTCCAATTTTCTCTGCTTTTACACATTCTTTTCAACGTTTCATTCCATTTTTTGAAATCAGCATTAACTTTGCTTTAGGGTTAATGTACATCCAAAGTTCACGAATATCTCATTGAAACAGCAATATCAATTCAAAAAGTAGAAATTAATAAAATTTTCTAGTTAGCGACAACTTTTCGAAACTAAACTACTCTTCAAAAAAAAAAAATCAAAAGCTGCTATTCCGGGATTCCTTACCAAATTCTTAGGGAGGTTTGGCGTTAGCAGATAGAGAAACGCAATCGTTATAAAGCTAGCTAGTAATCAGTTTTTTTCAGTAGATTTGGTGTCTGACAAATGAAATGATCATGTTTCTTAATTCTGAACTTTAAAGGGAGAGGAAAAACTGTTATTAGCATTATGTACAATCACACTTTTGAATATTTACTAGCAATCTAGAGGGGGCGAGGTTAGCTCAGTGGTAGAGCACTGGACTAATAAGCTGGAGGCCTGAGTTCAAATCCCGAGCAAGCACTAAAGATTTTTTCTTCTAGAGTCTTCGTTCACCGGTTGAATTCGGCCTCCCTAGGCCAACCCAGCCTTTAATTAATTTAATAATGGGTACCTTGGTTGGTGCTAATGACTCTAGCAGTCGAAGCAGCCAAGGGGAAAATCAGGCGGCCGGAGCATAGTACTGACCACACTATCTCCCTAGTGTGCCGTATGGTCATGAATCAGATACCTCTATAGTATCTGCCCCTCAGGGCCCCCGTGGCCTGTTACGGGACTGAAAAAAAAAACAAAAAAAAAAAAAAAACTAGCAATCTAGAACTTAGGCAAAACTTTTAGAGAAAGAGGTGGGCGAAAGATGTGACTTAAGGTGCGTTTCCATTACGACATGTCGCAGGGCAGATTTGTAGTAATGGAAACGGAGCTTTAAAGGTATCAAATGTGCCATCAACAAAAATAAGGTTCGACGGAGAGAGACTGATAACAAAGGTTTTGAAGCTTCCTGGTATGAAAGGGTATTAAGTTCGAAAGGATAGGACCAGGTGTTATAATATTTAATAGAAGATTTGAAATCGAAGAGTTGGCGCTCTTTGAAGCTGGTTATTGGAGCTCTTGGAAATCGGATAATTCCGTAAGGGATTGACCCCAGAAAAAACTGACTGTGATATTAAGGGATTATTTAAAAGTCCGTCACGCAGGAGCTGCATAACTAAGCACTTTCCTCAGAATTTGGGTATTGTAGACTGCTTTCCACAACAATTTGCTTAAAATATCCTACATAAATAAAATAAAAACATGAATAGTTCTCTTTTAAATTTGTAATGAGTAACTGATCAATTATTAATTTGCTTCCAGAGTTATGTTTACACATGGTACCTATTACACTACGTAATAAATACTAAAAACCTCATATTATCGTATTTTGATCTAACGCACGAACAGGATACAGTCACTCTAATGGTAGAAAGCGCTCCTTGCGGCGGCTTTGTGAACCTACATCTGGCGGGCTTTTCGATTGAAATATATTACAAATTAAACCCCCGCTTTCCGATTGACCGATTCAGCTCATTTTTACAACACTTCTTTCTCATGAATTACCCACGACGTATACCGCGTTTCGTTACAATACAGCAGAAATTACGACTAGTATCGTCCTGAGTAAACCCCCCCTTCTAATGAACCGATTTTTACAACACATATTTACCTGTGGATTACCACTACGAATACCGAGTTTCGACGAAATATACCACAAATCACGGCTGGTAGTGGCGAATTGGTATTGTAGGTCCGGAGTAAACCCCCCCTTCTAATGAACCGATTTAGTTCATTTTTATATCTCACTTTTTTCTCTATATTAATACTACGAATACCAAGTTTCGTTGGAATATAACAAATATTACGGCTGACATAGTCAAATTAGTGCTTTGGGTTCGGGGTAAACCCCCCCTTCCGGTGGACCGACTTTGGCGGTTAACGAACTCGTTCAATCGTTTGCTAATTGAATGCTATATACCAAGTTTCGTGACGCAAAAACAAAAACTCTGGCCGCTATCGTGTTAACAGACACACACACACACACACACACATATATATATATATATATATATATATAAATAATCTACGGGGTTAGGTCCGCCAGTAAATATACTGTTGTCATACCTGTTGGTGGAGACCGTCGTCACTGGCATCTGTGCGAGTACTGTGGGCGAGCGCTTTCGACGTAAATACGTCATTATCAAGCCACTGTTAAGTTAGTACTGAACTGTGTTTGTAGTGTCAGAGTATTTATACAGGGTGGAGTGAGTTGTTTACTTCTGTGAAGGGTCGTCCAGGTAAGTTGTTTGTCTGTACTCTGTGCAGGTGTTCGTTCAGGTAAAGTATTTGTTGGCTCCGTGGGTCATTGCCGTCTAAGGGTTTCCAGGTAGTTTGTTAGTCTGTACTCTGTGCAGGTGGTTCGTTGTATGTTGATCTTGGAAAATGTGATTTTATGTTTAACTTTCTTAGTTTTTCTGTTTTTATGTTAAGTACGTTGTCGTTTAGTTATTGGAAGTGATGTTGTGTCTGTCCTTTTTCGTTTGTTTGTTCGTTTAAGTAGTTTGAGTGGTCTGAATATTGTGTCAGAGCTAGTGATGAGCTGTTCGTTTATAATGTTTCCGTTAAAGTATCGTTGTTTGTATATTTCCATGTTTTCTAGTATGTCAAGTCTACGTCCTTTTTGTTGTCTGTGTATGAGTGTCATGCTGTTTTGTATGTTGCTAGGGTCGTGTGCGTGTTCGAGTAAATGGTTGGCGTAGTTGGAGTCACGTTTGTTCTGTTTAAAAGATCGTATGTGTTCTGTATATCGTGTCTTTAGTTTTCGTCCTGTTTGTCCGATGTATGTGTGGTCACAAGTGCATGTTAGTTTGTACACTCCGTTTAGGTCGTATTTGTTAGGTCTGTCGATATCGTTTGTGAGGTTAGTCCGTAAATTGTTATCTGTTTTTAGTGCTGTCTTAAGTCCTTCTTTGTGAAACAAGTTAGTTAGTCGGTATGTTAACGGTCCTGTATATGTGAAAGTGCAGCGTCTTGTCGTGACTTCGTCCGTTTCTGTGAGTTTTTTAGTGTTGTTTTGTGTTATTAGTTTGTCGATGGTTGTTCGCCCGTAACCGTTGTTATGTGCTATGTCGTATATGGTTGACAGTTCCTTGTTGTAGTTCTGTTGGGTCATGGGTGTAGTCTGGAGGCGGTGGATCATGTGTCTAAAGGCTGAGAGTTTGTGTTGTGTGGGGTGTACAGATGTGGAATGGATTGTTGTGTCGGTCGAGGTAGGTTTTCTGTAGATGCCGTATGTAAGTGAGTTTTCTGTTCTTGTTATTGTTAGATCGAGAAAGTTTATAGTTTTGTCCTGCTCTTTGTCCATCGTGTAGATAATGTTTGGGTGTATTTTGTTAAGGTCTGTAAGGAGTTCGTCTGTGGTATCGTTTTCTATGATGAGAAATGTGTCGTCGACGTATCTACCGTAGAATTTTATCTTGTGTTTGTCCATAAGTGTTGGAATGGTTAAGTCCTCGTAGTGTTGTAAGAATACTTCCGTTAGTATTGAAGATGTCGGGTTGCCCATGCCTAGTCCGTCCTGTGGTTTGTAGATCTGTTCGTTGAATTGGAAGTAGTTCTGTGAAAGTACTGTTTTTAGTACGTCAGTTAGTTGGTCAATGTAATCTACGTCGTATAGTTCTGTAAGTTTGTTGCGTATTATGTGTAATGTCTCGTTCACAGGTATGGAAGGGTATAAGTCCTTTATATCGAATGAAACTAGTACCATGGTGGTACCATGTAAACTTTTCATGTCTATTAATAAAATAATTTTTTTCGCATACTTCCTTAACTCCAAGCATAACCAAAATTTAAACATCTTAGTTTGGATTAATTTCCAAGTTGTAGAAAATATTTCAATTGAATCCCGCGATTCTAAGTACTCACAAAAATATAATGACTTACAAAAACATTGATTTCAATTTTCTCAGGAACGGTTACAGATATCGCCTTATAAATGGTTTCGTTTTCTTATGTTAACAAACAAATAAAACAAGTACCTGCAAGCATATAAACTCAAAAACGTAAGCGTTACGATTTTTTTTGCGCGAATTTCACCCCAAACACAATCTTTTAGTGGGCGGATTCTGCTGGTTAACGAACTTGACCTTTCAAATTAGACGACTGATTTTTGTACCAAATTTCGTTAAAATCGGAACATTTTTGAGCTTGCTAGAGCGCGTACAGACAAGCATATATATAAATATATATATATATATAAATATATATATATATATATATATATATACAAATTTGGGCGACCTATATTTTCGTGATCTATGGGGTCTGAAACGTGAAAGTTTCTAGTCGGCACTTCCGGATTGCGTCGTAAGGTAGACTTCATAAGCGGGTTCTCCCTATGAAAATAGGGAGTAACCGCGCTAAAAATGTAATATAAAATAAATGAAGACTGAATAAGCTGATACCAAGTTCTTACAACATCTTAGTTTTCAACTTAGGATCTACACATATAACATATGTATGTATATATATATATATATATATATATATACATACATATTAAAAGCTAGAGCTGAGGAAAGCGGCTCACTTCTGGTACGAATCCGTCCTTTTATTTAAATTACACTTGTTCAGGGCTCTTATCTATAGGTATCCCATTAATCCCCAGAATATCCATCTGTGTTGAATTGTTTGGACAATGCAAGATCTCAAGATCATGGAAGAGATTAAGTGGTCATCCTAGCTGTGTCCGTTTAAGAGGCAATGTTGATATTTAATGGTCCGATTGGTAAGGACGGAATTTAAACGTACAAATAATATGGAAATATTTTAGAGAAGCGGAATTCCATTTCAAGCTTTGATGTAGACTAGGATTATGGTTTCATATACAATTACCAAAACGGATAAAACATCGCTAAGATGAGAGACAAGTTCACGAGAGAGAGAGCTGGTTAGAGTGGCTAGTATTAATTGTGGGGAGGGATCAGATAATTTTGGGCGTACATACCTCTGCGCCACACATTTGGGCTGAGTAATCGGGAGCTGGGCCGGACCGTAACGGCAACACTTAAGCCGGCCCTTTTAAACCCATCGCCCAAGCTATGCTCTAGCTCGTGGCTCGATCTAGTAGGAAAACACAGGAAATTTGGGAAACTCCAATTTCAGATCTGCGAATGTCTACGTCCCAGGTGCATCGTCTTCAGATCCATTCTTCCCACATCTCGGATAATGGGCATCCAGCCTTTTTTCTAATTTTT